>CAXHSM010000662.1:0-13324 GCA_964019185.1 Maratus speculifer
CAAGATTAGCAGAGCGGCGTCTTAACCTATCGGCCACGGAGGCCCGTGAATCTTTAGAATTTTTTTACATGGTAACTTCTTCAGACAAGATCCGCCACTTCGAAAAGCTAGCGCATTCATGAAATCTTAAAGCCTGCATCGAATCCTATGGTCTTCGAAAGTGGGTATCGAAAGGTGATAATCTATCAAGTAAAGTGTCCTTACACATAAGATCGTGACATAGTGCTTCCATATATGAGCACGCAGCAAAATGACTTCATATACATATAGTATTAATGTATAGTAAAATGCTTTTCTAGTGTAGTCAGTCAAAAGTACTCTTCCTTTAATAAGAAAAAGGAAAAAGAAAGATTTTAGCAAAAATCGCACTATGCTTCAATCGATAAGCAGCAACAATCTAATACCTATACAGGCAGTAATGGCATCGGAAATGAGCGGTGGTAATTCGACGAGGAATCTGAAACTCATAACCAATACCTGGCTGCCTCTATAAGAGAGTAACAGCATTTGATTCCCAAATATTTCTTTAACAGACGCTTTTGTCCCAACTACACTGTTAAAAATTTGAAACTTTTGCTGTATCGTCACTCCACCGCTTATATAGAAAACGATTAGTTAAATGTATTATGAAGGATTCTCATTAGTCAAAATAAAGATATTCTATAAAAGCGATGAAGTGACAGCAAAAGTTTCAAATTTTTAACAATGCATTGCAATGCCAGGCATTTTTTATTATAGAATTTGACGAAGATTTTCTGGAAGAATTCGATTGTACGCGTATGCGACGTTAACAAGATTGACGAAAATTGCCCGCTGAACAAGATGCTTGGTGACTCGTTTTTGTCCAGAATCGTTTCAACCAATTATATACTGTGCTCCATGTGTCGTCATATTCATATCGAGGAATCCTACACTGTACAAAGTTTGACCCTTTTGCTGCATCATCACTCTATTGCTTTTATAGAAAACGATTACTTCACCCAATTATGAAGCATTCTCAAGGGTCAAAAGAGAGATATTCTACAAAAGCAGGGGAGTGACGTTGCACCAAAAGGGTCACATTTTTTACAGTGACACTGTAATCGGAAATGAGCGGTGGCGTATTCGACGAGGAATCTGAAACTCATAACCTATACCTGGCTGCCTCTATAAGAGAGTGACACCATTTGATTTCCAAATATTTCTTTTACAGACGCTTTTGTCCCAACTACACTACAAAAACTTTGACCCTTTTGCTGCATCATCACTCCAGCGCTTTTATAGAAAATGATTACTTTACTGTGTTATGGAGCATTCTCATTGGTCATAAAAAACATATTCTATAAAAGCTGTAGTGTGACGCTGCATCAAATGGGTCAAATTTTTAACAGTGTATCATGGAGCATTCGCATGGGTCAAACGAGAGATATTCTATAAAAGCGGGGGAGTGACGATACAGCAAAAGGATCAAATTTTTTTGCAGTGTACAATGTACAAAGTTTGTCCCTTTTGCTGTATCGTCACTCCACTGTTTTTTAGAAAACGATTACTTCAGCCTACACTGTTAAAAATCTGCTGATTTTGCTGCAACGCACTCCACCGCTTGTATATAATATCTCTATTCCAACCAATGAGAAAGCTCCATTTCACGGCCAAGTAACCGTTTTCTATACAAGCAAGGGAGTGCGTTGCAGCAAAATGCAGCAGATTTTTAACAGTGTATTGTGGAGAATTCTCATGGGTCAAGAGAGAGATATTATATAAAAACGGGAGCTGGTGATGCAGCAAAAGGGTCAATTTTTTTACAGTGCACACTGTTGAAAAATGTGACCCTTGTCCAGTTAGAGTTTCACTCTTTGAAAAGATCGTGTGTCTATGTAAGTGTAACATAAAAGAATGAAAAATGAACGTTTCTAATTGGTCGATTGCTTCGAAAAGATATTGAATTTTAATGTTTTAATTTTTTTTAAAGTTCTAATCAACAGATTTTTTTGAAATTCGAATGGGACCACATGGGCCCCATACGCTTTCAAACAAAAAAAGAATTATCAAAATCGGTTGATATTTACGAAAGTTATGCGTGAACAACAAATACATACAGGTCGAAATCATAACCTCCTCCTTGAAGTCGGTTAAAAACGGAGTTTTCGCCATACGGGCTTTGAAAAAAATTGCGCCAAATCTGATGCGCTTGTGGTATCCGTGCCGAAAAATTAGTGACCAGAACTGACTTCCACACACAAACAACATATAAGTTAAAAGAAAACATGCAATATAAATATATATAAAGGGAAAATGATGTCATAAAAGAAACTTTTTATTTAAAAACGTAATTGTTTCTAATTTTCACACGCGAAATATATAAAACATTCTTTTAGCGATCAAAAAATGCTATTAAGAGATTATCACAAAATCTCAAAATCAAAGTTTTTATCACATTTTTTTTAATATAAAAAATAACACTTTTATTTTCCTGCATGAATAAATTTTAAAATGTTTTATTGCATTCAATATTTTTGAGTGCGTAAATGATTAATATTTACTCCATGTACTGATTCGGTTATCTACGAAAATATCCAGCCGTTGAAAATATCACGCACACCAAATTTCTGTGACGTAGGCAAATAAATTGTGCTTTTTTATCAGTTTTTTTAATATAACTTTTAAACTATTTGGAATTAATTTTTAAAAGTAGGTGCATTCACCAGATTACCTTCATAGGTACCTTCTGGTACAAACAGAATCGAAATCCGACAAGTACTTCTTGAGATTTGCTTGACGAAAGAATTTTTTTGATTTTTAATATCGTTACGTACTCTGAGTATAAGACTTCGCTACGCTCAGACAATTAAAATAAATACTTTAGAAATAATCTTTTTTCAATTTCTAATTTTTTGTTTGTTCATCATTATACATTTAAAAGATTTTTGACAAATTTAAATGACCGCCATTTTGAAACAAGATGGCGGATGAAGTTGTCCAGCCAGTGAACGCGGTCAAGAGATTGGTATGCACCATGTATATACGGAGTTATATCCAAATCAGTTTATAAATATGCATATTATCGCATGACAAATTTCAGACCGTTTCAAAATGTCAATCACACTGGAAATTGAAAGTGCTATAACTCAAGAAATTTTCAAGATATAGAAGAAAAAAATGCTCTGGAATCTTTGTATCAAGGTCAAACACACAAAAGAAAAATACGTGTGGCACTCGGGGACTGCCGCGGTAAAGCTATTGCATAGCATTTTTTATCAACTTATGCAATTATAATTATTTATTTATTTTTTATTTATGCAGTTTTTTTTTAATTATTAATTTAAGTTTTTCTTTTTCCTTGATATTAATTCAAGTTATACTTTTTGAGCGTGGTAACCGATAAGAAAACAAATTTTTTTCTTTTATTGAATAAATGAGAAGTCTACCGAACTGAAACGACGTTAGCCGGAGTGTTAGTTTTTTGAATAAATGAGAAGTCTACCGAACTGAAACGACGTTAGCCGGAGTGTTAGTTTTTTTCTCGTTACGGAATTTCTAGATTCGGTCGCCGCGCTCAAAGCCCGCGATAAAAGCTATGCAATAGCTTAAAAATCTTTTTCAATTTCTTACTTTTTTGCACCTAATTTTAAAATTATTTTTTTTTAAATAATATTCCGCCATTTTGAAACAAGACAGCGGATAGAACTGACCCACAAACTCGATCCAGACATCGGTATGTATTATGTATGCACCAAGTTTCATCCAAATCGGTTTATAAATACGTGTGTTATTACGTGACGAAAATCAGACCGTTTCAAAATGTCAGCCATAAGCAAAATTCAAAGTGCTATAACTCAGTCTTTTTTTAAGATATAGACAAAATAAAAAGTGTTCTGGAATCGTTGTTTTAAGTTCTAACACGTAAAAGAAAAATATTTTTAAATTTTTAAATTTTTCGCATTTAATTTTAAATTTTAAATTTTTTAAAAAATTTAAAATGGCCACCATTTTGAAACAAAATGGTGGATGATGCTGGCCAACGAACTCGGTCGAGACATTTGTATGTACTATGCACATCCCAAGTTTCAGTAAAATCGGTTCATAAATACGCGTGCTATCACGTGACAAAAATCAGATCGTTTCAAAATGTCAGCCATAAGAGAAATTCAAAGTGCTATAACTCAATCATTTTTTAAGATATAGACAAAATAAAAAGTGTTCTAGAATCATTGTTTTCAGCTCTAACACATAAAAGACAAATATTTTCCAACTTTTAATTTGTTCGCATTTAATTTTAAATTTTTTATTTAAAAAAATTTAAATGACCGCCATTTTGAAAAAAGATGGCGGATGATGTTGTCCAACGAACTCGGTCGAGACATTTCTATGTACTATGTACATATCAAGTTTCATTCAAATCGGTTCATAAATAAGATAGTTACAGCATGACAAAAATCAGATATATGTATCAACATTTGAACGGAGGGTGGTTTTGGGGTCTGGGGATCATGCTCGGTGAAAATATACCAAAATTTCCGGAAGTGCTTTCCTCCAGACGGCTGCAATAGGTAGCTTTTTACTTTTTGTAATGAAAGTTACCTAATACGATGCATAATTGCATATAATATATCTAAATTGTAGAATTTATTACTTATGAAATAAGGAATAATCGGAGAAATCAATTTAGGAAGAATAAAAGTTTGCCAAATTTATACAATAAAATTATGAAATATAATTACACAAAGTATATCTTTTATAAGTGAATTTACTTACTAATTTTACACTAAAAACAATTATGTATTTTAATTTCTACAATAATTTTAAAAAAGTCCTTCCGGCAATGCCGGGAGGAAGAGGTAGCTTTCATATACTTATATATTTATTTATTTAATTTAAGGTAAGTTACATTGTTCAAAAATACTAAGCTCAAATTAGTGGAAATAATCTTATAAAATTAGTGATTTTATAAGATTGAAACTAGTTTTTGTCAAGACTGAATATTAATAGGAATTTTTAGAAATTAGTCATCTTCTATTCAACCTGGTTTTATTTTAAGCGATTTAGAGAGTCACCAAATTCCACGATATCATAAAGTGTATGCCATTTTAAAGCAACATTGTGGATCGTTCAGATCAGACCGTTTCAAAATGTCAGCCATAAGCAAAATTCAAAGTGCTATAACTCAGTCTTTTTTTAAGATATAGACAAAATAAAAAGTGTTCTGGAATCGTTGTTTTAAGTTCTAACACGTAAAAGAAAAATATTTTTCAATTTTTAAATTTTTCGCATTTAATTTTAAATTTTAAATTTTTTAAAAAATTTAAAATGGCCACCATTTTGAAACAAAATGGTGGATGATGCTGGCCAACGAACTCGGACGAGACATTTGTATATACTATGCACATCCCAAGTTTCAGTAAAATCGGTTCATAAATACGCGTGTTATCACGTGACAAAAATCAGATCGTTTCAAAATGTCAGACATAAGAAAAATTCAAAGTGCTATAACTCAATCATTTTGTAAGATATAGACAAAATAAAAAGTGTTCTGGAATCGTTGTTTTAAATTCTAACACGTAAAAGAAAAATATTTTTCAAATTTTGATTTTTTCGCATTTAATTTTAAATTTTTAAATTTTTTAAAAATTTAAAATGGCCTCCATTTTGAAACAAAATGGCGGATGATGCTGACCAACGAACTCGGTCGAGACATTTGTATGTACTATGTACATACCAAGTTTCACTGAAATCGGTCCATAAATACGTTAGTTATCGCATGACAAAAATCAGATATATATATATATATATATATATATATATATATATATATATATATATATATATATATATATATATATATATATATATATATATATATATACAGGGTGTCCGAAAAGTCTGGAAACGGTCGAATAACTAGAAAAATACATATGAGATTGAAAAACGTAAATATACGTGTTAAATATTTTTAAATAAGCTACTCAGTGATACCAAATTTGACCTTCGTAACCGACCCCCTGGGGGTCAGAGGGGGTCCAACTTTGAAATCTTAAATTATAACCCCATTTTTTATTGCAGATTCGGATTCTACGGACAAAAATACGTAACTTTTGTATTTGATGTTTATTTCGAATCCTCGTTTATCACGGTGTAATTGAGCATATTAAATCGATACATATTTCGGCTTTTCCAACGGGATTTTCCCTAATCGAAACTAATTTGGGAGAATTTATGACATCAAATTCCTCGTCTTTTGCAATAATAGCGTTTCCTGAAAATCACCTGTGCCGATTATTTCGGTAGTGCTACACAGTTAAAATTTTGATCCATTTGCTGTAGCGTCACTCCACAGCTTTTATAGAATATCTCTTTCATGACCAATGAGAATGTTCCATAACACAGTAAAGTACACTGTAAAAAAATTTGACCCTTTTGCTGCATCGTCACTCCACCGTTTTTATAGAAAACGATTACTTTACTGTGTTATGGAGCATTCTCATTGGTCACAAAAGAGATATTCTATAATAGCTGTGGATTGGCGCTGCAGCAAATGGGTCAAATTTTTAACAGTGCAGCACTATTGAAATAATCGCCACGGGTGATTTTCAGGAAACGCTATTCCTACAAAAGACGAGGAATTTGTCGTCAAAAATTCTGCCCAATCATTTTCGATTAGGGAAAATCCCGTTGGAAAAGTGGGAATATGTATCGATTTAATATGCTCGATTACACCATGATAAACGAAGATTCGAAATAAACATCAAATACAAAAGTTACGTATTTTTGTCCGTAGAATCCGAATCTGCAATAAAAAATGGGGGTTATAATTTTAGATTTCAAAGTTGGACCCCCTCTGACCCCCAGGCGGTTGGTTTCGAAGGTCATATTTGGTATCACAGAGTAGCTTATTTAAAAATATTTAACACGTATATTTACGTTTTTCAATATCATATGTATTTCTCGAGTTATTCGGCCGTTTCCAGACTTTTCGGACACCCTGTATATGGTTATATATATATATATACTAGAAGACCCGGCAAACGTTGTTTTGCCATATAAATTATTTCTAGGGATTATTATATTTGAAAAAAATATTTTAAACTTATTGTAACTGTGTGAGGATGTGGTAAATTTGTGGAAGAGGCATGGAGCACTGTGAACGATGACGGAATATAAAAATAACAAAACACCAAACATTTATATTTTTAATTTATTAAAATTTATTCTATATACATAATTATATACGTCGCTAATTATAATAATTTTACTCAAAAACTATATCATAATTGCCCGTGTGAAAAACATGGTTTGTTCAATTCTAATCCACAAACAGACATCGTTTGGCTTGAGATTTAATGATAGTCCTTGCAAATGCTAATCTAATTGGAAATCGAAGACGTTTGACTTGAATCGGCACATCTGTGGGTATAATAAACATCCGTGGTAGCAATATATTTTTACCTTGGAATTTGAAATGAAGCCATTTAAAATGATGGCTCCGACAATATTATTTATTAATTTTTAATAAATAATCGTGTGCCGTTGCACAGCTGTGGTGGGTTTAAATTACGAAGCAAAATAATCGATGATCCAACCTTCAATTGTCAATTATGCGGTGGCATGCCTGTTAAATCTAATGAATTTAAAAACTCTCTTGGAAAGATTCGGTAGCATCGCAAACTCAATCAATTTATTTGTATGTCACCAAGTTCCCTGGCACCAACTGTTGTATCTCCAGATTCAATTCGTTGATGTCCACATTTTACTGCTATTGAAATTGCTCTTTCTGCCAACCACTCATGATTAATGAATTGTGTGTGTACATCGAGAAATATCTGGTCAATGAGAGCATCTTGCGAATGAATGATTGTGCAAAAATCGTTCAGTAATGCTATGAATCCAGTTTCATGTACAGTAACTTTTCCATCACCGATATCTAACAGTTGTTTTGAGAATGTTTCAGCGGATGGATCTTGAAGCATTTGAACGCGCATATTTACTTTCAGTTGCAATTTTTAATCATTACTCTACAATGGCGATGATTATAAGCAGAGGTTGTTTTCATCAACATACGTTGAACGTAGAATGACTGAAAGTGTTTGTCTAAAATCACCTGAAAGGATAAGTAATAGAGTGCCGCCAAATAGTTTGCCGTTGTTTTTAAGATCTTTTGATGTTCTGTTCAACGCCTCAAGCGAATGCTTGTGTATCTTAGTGCATTCATCCCAGATGGTAATTTTACACTGTTTTAGAACTGTGGCCATAGACTTTTTTTTTGTTGTATGTAGCACATTGCATCTGGGTTACTTAGAATACTGATGAGCTGTTCTGCTTCCATTCAATAAAGTTGCCGCAAAGCCAGAAAAAATTGAATTACTTAATGATGAAAAACACTATAGTAATAATGTATATATTCTTTGATTATACATATATACACATACATGTAAATATATATAATATACATATACAATAGTTAAAGTTATTTAGTATATTTTATTTTCTTAATTTATTTACCTTTCATTATATTTCTCTTTTAGAAAGATTCTCACTTTATTTTGCACGCACTGACTTTAATATTTTTATTATAGTATCGTTTAATAATAAACAAATTAATAAAAAAAAAATGTGAATTAGCAAATTACTGCGATTATTTGAAAAATTATACTTTCAAAGACTAAAATTCTAGACATAAAAAATTCTATATTTCAAAAGTAATAATAAGAAACGTTATTTTTCTGATGATCAAAACTTGGTTTTCGTAATAACAGAGTCCTATATTATGTACGCCATGTATTAAAAATTTCTATTCCTGTACCAATAATATACAAATTTTAAGCAAAATTTTGGTTTTGCAATTTTCGGTTTTCCAAATTTTTATACTTCTAAACATTAAATATTTTCAATTTTTACACCGCCGTATAGAGGAAAAAATTTACTTTTAAATATAATTTGTTTGAAAGCTGTATCTTAATTTGTTTTTAAGTTATTAAATTTTTTGTAGCTTTTTAATACTTTTTTCTCATTGTGGCAACAGAAGTATTCCATTTTTGGACATTAAACATGGATGAATAAAATAAATGAATGAAATAAAATAAGTTGCGGAATTCAACCAATAAAAAGATTCAGGTATTCTTCAGATTTCCCAATTCTCAGCCGTGAACAGTAACTATTTTCCAAATGGTTAATAATAAATTAAAACTAATAAATTTATAAGAATAATTTATCCGTGTAACACAATAGCCGTTGTTGGCTATTGTGACACGTTTTGAGTACTTTGGAGGTTATATGAAAGCATTTAATTAACTAAGCGTGAGAACTATACTTATGTAATTAATCATTAATCATGAAATAATTACCAAAAATCTATAAAATAAAAGCCTAAAGCATGTGACTGTCATCAACAGTTCCGCTCTACCCGCTTCACTTTTTATGTGACAAACGCTATTTCCGTTCTTTTATGTTACTTGAGCGCAGATGATAAATCGCCAAATATTCTTTCATTGGCATATCCAGCATATCATTAAAAATATAAACCTATCACTCATTTAATTTAAAATACGTCACTTTTATTTAAAACACATAAATTTAAAATATATATCCATCTTTAATTTAGCTCATTTAAAATACGATAAATAAATAAAAATATTTTTACAGTACAGATCCTTGGCAAGAAAAAAAAAATTATAGAATTTTACGGCAATTTATTTTACGTGTATAATTACGTGTCCCAAACATAATATACGCACCGAGATACCTAACGGCCATTATTTTGCCTGACATGGGGATCAGGCTATTTTTGTTTATTTAACGAGAATTTTTTTGTTTTCTTTTTTAAAATGACATAAATTGTTTTGTTCTACATAGTTATTGTATAAAATATTATTTATTTATTATTTCCTCTTTCAAATAATAGAAAATAAATTTAAAATATGTGTGTAACTGATATTAAAAAATTAAGTTATCACCAAATAGTTGCAAAAAACATCCCGCCAAAGCCGATATGACATTTGTGCCAAATATTTTTTTTTTTTTAAACATCAAATGTTATTTCTAATTTACATTCTAATAAACATATTTTCTACGATAACTTCAATTGAAATTAAGTTGGCAACTTACTATCCGACTTCATAAAGAAAACAAATGCAGAAGATTCATTCGTATCATGTTAGTATAAATGGCGCTCCGCGCCATATACACTACGAATAGATCTCACAGAGGATGAGATAGAGAGAGAGAGAGAGATTCATTCGTATGAACGGTAAAAAAAATATTAAACCACAAAGATAATAATTCGCAAAGCATTTCAACAATGAATGGACATGGACAATAATTCTTATGACGTCATAGTATGAAAATTTCATCAAAATCAGTTAACCCTTTCCGGCGCGGTGTCCCTTAAAAAGGACACCTAATTTTAATTTTACTGGCACCAAGAATATTTAATTAAAATTTTCCTTTGATAAAATGCCTGAAAATAAGCAAGTTCGTATTCTCTAATAAATTCGTTTATAAATTCTGGTGGCAGATAATTATTTCAATTAAACTTACTCCGCGCCGGAAAGGGTTAAGCCGTTTCGGAGAAATTTTTATGGGGTGGGCCACCCTTATCACTTAGAGGTATTAAAAATAGATAACAACCTATTCTCAGACCTACTGAATATACATATAAAATTTCATCAAAATCGGTTTAGCCGTTTCGGAGGAGTATGGCAACTAACGCTGTGACACGAGAATTTTATATATTAGATATATATGTCAACATTTGAACAGAGGGTCGTTTTGGGGTCTGGGGGTCATGATCGGTGAAAATATACCAAAATTTTCCGGAAGTGCTTTTCTCCGGACGGCTGCAATAGGTAGCTTTTTACTTTTTGTAATGAAAGCTACCTAATATGTTTAAATTCTTACGTGATCATCCTATCTGGGAAATTCTAGATTTTTTAAAACTCTTTTTCGTTTTTAAAAAGTAATAATAAAACAAACATAAATTTACTACTTTTAATGGCTTCTTTTTCTGAATGTTGTAAAATATAAATAATTAATAGAAATATAAATCAGGAGAACCTTGTGCACAAACGCAAGCTTTATTTATGATAACACAGCAACAGATGAAACATTAAATTTACGTTTGTAATTTATGCAGGTTTTTAGAGCTTGAGATCACAAGTCTTTATCCGAAGAGCTCCGTCTAAGTGTAGGTTCATTAGGTTACTCTAAGCATTAACTGTACTCTAACTTGATTATTAAGGGTGTATTTCGATCCAAACTGCTTATTTTCCGATTTATTTTTGAATTAATTTTTGCCCTCACATGCATCAAACTGGCAAAATGTCTTATTTAGAAAGTACGCAAGGTACCGTGATTGGCGATTCTTTGAAAAATGCAGAAGATATTGCAAAAAAAGCAATCAAAAACGGCAATTTGAACCGATTTTTCCGAAGCGGGAGATCTGGGAACGAAAAATAAGGGTACTACTAAGAAGTTAATTGTTTATAAATCAAATTCTAATTAATTGAGCGTAAAAAGACATCACACGGCACCTTATACGTCTCTTCAAAAATCACCTCAGTAAGTTTTATGCTTCTACTTTTAAAAATGTGTCTGAAATTGTATCGGAAATTTTCGAGCTCCTGAAGGTGGAAAAGCGTTTTTAGCTCACAGGCTATCATAGCCTGAGAGCTTATGTGCCCGCCCGTTCTGTATGTATGTGCGTATGTGCGTAACGCGATAACTCATGATAAAAATATCCGATCCTCTTAAAATTTTGTATGTAGGTATATCCTGACAAGGCGCTTCCCTGATTAGTTTTTGAAGTTCATTCGATATGTATAAGAGGGGGAACGGGGGGCTCATGTCCCCCGTTAGTTGATATAAATGGGATTTTCATGCAGAATTAAGTTTTCAAAATTTAGATTAGGATCATTCTGATGAGGCGATTCCGTGACTGTTATTAGGTGTTCATTGAATAAGTATAAATAGGGGGAACAGGGGTTCTAATCCCCCCCACCCGTTAGTTGATATAATGGGATTTTCATGCAGAATTAAGTTTTCGTTCAAAATTTAGATTAGGATCATTCTGATGAGGCGATTCCGTGACTGTTATTAGGTGTTCATTAAATAAGTATAAATAGGGAGAACAGGGGTTCTAATGCCCCCCCCCCGTTAGTTGATATAAATGGGATTTTCATGCAGAATTAAGTTTTCGTTCAAAATTTAGATTAGGATCATTCTGATGAGGCGATTCCGTGACTGTTATTAGGTGTTCATTGAATAAGTATAAATAGGGGGAACAGGGGTTCTAATGCCCCCCCCCCCGTTAGTTGATATAAATGGGATTTTCATGCAGAATTAAGTTTTCGTTCAAAATTTAGATTAGGATCATTCTGATGAGGCGATTCCGTGGCTGTTATTAGGTGTTCATTGAATAAGTATAAATAGGGAGAACAGGGGTTCTAATGCCCCCCCCCCGTTAGTTGATATAAATGGGATTTTCATGCAGAATTAAGTTTTCGTTCAAAATTTAGATTAGGATCATTCTGATGAGGCGATTCCGTGGCTGTTATTAGGTGTTCATTAAATAAGTATAAATAGGGGGAACAGGGGTTCTAATGCCCCCCCCCCCGTTAGTTGATATAAATGGGATTTTCATGCAGAATTAAGTTTTCGTTCAAAATTTAGATTAGGATCATTCTGATGAGGCGATTCCGTGGCTGTTATTAGGTGTTCATTGAATAAGTATAAATAGGGGGAACAGGGGTTCTAATGCCCCCTCCCGTTAGTTGATATAAATGGGATTTTCATGCAGAATTAAGTTTTCGTTCAAAATTTAGATTAGGATCATTCTGATGAGGCGATTCCGTGACTGTTATTAGGTGTTCATTAAATAAGTATAAATAGGGGGAACAGGGGTTCTAATGCCCCCCCCCCGTTAGTTGATATAAATGGGATTTTCATGCAGAATTAAGTTTTCGTTCAAAATTTAGATTAGGATCATTCTGATGAGGCGATTCCGTGGCTGTTATTAGGTGTTCATTGAATAAGTATAAATAGGGGGAACAGGGGTTCTAATGCCCCCCCCCGTTAGTTGATATAAATGGGATTTTCATGCAGAATTAAGTTTTCGTTCAAAATTTAGATTAGGATCATTCTGATGAGGCGATTCCGTGGCTGTTATTAGGTGTTCATTGAATAAGTATAAATAGGGGGAACAGGGGTTCTAATGCCCCCCCCCCGTTAGTTGATATAAATGGGATTTTCATGCAGAATTAAGTTTTCGTTCAAAATTTAGATTAGGATCATTCTGATGAGGCGATTCCGTGACTGCTATTAGGTGTTCATTGAATAAGTATAAATAGGGGCAACA
>CAXHSM010000663.1:0-61000 GCA_964019185.1 Maratus speculifer
CAGACATTTTCAAGAGATCTTACTCAAACTTGAACATGAACTTACAAGAAATATACAATTAAAAAAGAAGTTTTTAAGTAAAAAATAAAACAGACTTCAAGGAATTGGTTTTTACACTGTTAATCTTTGTGTAAATTCTTTAATGTTATCCGCATTAAAATACTGTACGAATTAGGTTGTACCAAATGCGCAATAAAAAATGTCAAACTAATTGCGACAAGTAAAAAAAAAAAAAAAAAAGTCAACTTAATTCTAACAAATTGGCAATGGTTTGTAAAAAATCGGGCATCTCGATCCGACGCAAGACTTCATTTCAAATCGCAATTTTGTCAGTATTGCTCATTTTGACGTGCAGTAGAAGAAATATATATATATTTATTATTGTGGTAAATTTTTTCAGATGTCCTTGTAAAAAAATGTACCCGTTACGAAATATATAATAGGAACGAAAAATCATGCATCAAGCATATATTATGAAACAACATATAGAAAAATACACACGAGTAAAAATATGTTCCCCTACATCTATTTCCAATATAGTGAAATTAAAATTTTGAAAAAATTAGAGGTAATAGACTTTAATTTAAACCTTGTAGGAAAATTATAGCGATTACTTTCTGTCAATTAGATTTTGAAAAAAAGATCATTTTCCCGTACACACAAATATGGATTTTCAGGCACTCAGCAAAAGTGTTGACGAAAGTTAGAGGTACCTATTGGAGCAGAAGTATAAAATCATTGTTGAGAGTGATTTTCGAAAGAAATCGTCGATATTTAGCCGAGATACTGATCCTGAAAAACAGGGACGGTTTGGACATACATAATGAGTGTTGGGAACACTCTATGTACCATCGGCTTTTAAAGCCTAGATAACAAACTTTAATGATATATTTATTAATGCAATATCCAGTATCAGTACAAAAGCAATAAACGAGAAATTGTTAAAAATATCATTAATTTAATTCGAATTAATTACATAAATACTATTGGATTCTCGATATTTTTTGCTTTGAGTGGACCGCTCAATATGCCTTCCGCGTCTTTAATAGTTAATAGAAAACCTATTTGGAAAATCGTGTCACGGAAAAAGGTGGTGTTGCAACTTTGCAGACCTCCTTTCGAAACGCGATCCGCAGAATGCCAAGTTTAAACTTTTAACAAGCGTTTTGGTTCAGCAGCATTTAAACATTATTACCATGCTGGATTAAGTTTTATGAAATGCAATATGGAATTTAAATATAAACTACTTTTATTTAAGTTAATAAAAAAAAGATTAGGATAAAAATTTAAAAAGTTGCACAGATTAGCAATATTTGATATTATTTAGAATCTGAACTTTTATGGTATACCCATTCATACTTTTTTAATATATACAAAAAAGTAAAAGATTTAATTTTGTTTATACACACCTCTATGTTGTATAGTTATTTAAAAAGTCTTTTTATTTTTTAGAAATTTTTTTTAAATAATACAGTTAATAATTCATATAGGGGAGAAAGAGGAAGAATGGGAGATATTTTACAAAAATAACAAAAAAAAAAAAAAATAACTTTGACACAAAAACAAATATTTCAATTTACAGAGTACAAGATCAAACACTTTTGCACTACCTTGAACAATATAGAAACTTAATTTGCTGAAACAATTTTACAACTGAAAAAAACTAAACGCTTCAAAAAATTTTCCATACCTTTCCACTAACAGGAAGGTATGAGGCAGCTATAAAACAAAGCTATAAGTCATCAACGAACAAAGCTATATAAACATCAAAACAAGCTATGTAAAACAAAGCTAGTGTCGGCTAGATATATAGTCTAAAAAAGGTTGTAGGTTGATAATGTATGCGCCACTATATCAAATTCCAGTATCTACACCACTGGAAGGAAAATTCAGGATTGTCAGGCATACTACATTAAAAAAATCACCAGTTAAATTAATTAACATTTTTTAATAAATGAATATATTATCAATGTTATATTACCATCTAAAAATATTTGAATATTAGCAATTTACATCTATCTTGTTAAAAAGAAGAAATATGATATGCCCCATTCCCCCACACTAAAAGTTGAAAAATTAGCTATTCAAAACTTTTTTTTGTTGTTTTTTTGGATGAGAGGATTTTCCAGAAAAAAATTCAGTATTTTTTTATAGAAAAATAATTCTAGGTTAAACGCACGAAATTTCATTTTATTTAAAGAGTGATTTTCTATAAAAAAAATACTGGTACAGAAGAATTTTCTGGTCTGAAGATTCCAGATCACGTGCTAATTCTGATCTGTAATTTTAACAGGATTCCTACATTTTGTGCTGAAATGCCATTAATTTTCTATAGAACATGGCTTATATAATCGCAGAGTTAAAAAGGCAAATTTTTCTCTAAAACAATTACTGTTAATTAATAAAAGTAAGGTTAGGAAAATTCCATGACCTGTAGGAACCCTGTTTAAAGATTTGGAAATTGCTGTTTGAAGGAAAAACTTCTAATATCGAAAACAAGGAAAGTAAAAGATTAAAACCCGGACAATTTTAAGAACTTAAGATGAATATTTCTGGTAGGTTTTCAGAAAATTAAATACATCTTTATAACATGAAAAATTATGGACAATCAGTTACTTTCATGACCAATCAATTTCGAAAAACCTTTCCAACTTATCGCTTACAATTTATAGCATGATGTGAAATGTAATCAATAATCGTTTAAATATATGAGAATTATTTACATTTTATAGCTTAGTTACATTATACAGGGTGTCCCCTCTCAACGGTGGCCAATGGCTAATTTCTAAACCGTTAGACATAGACATATAGTTCCAATTGCAAAAATGCTTTAAAAAAGGCAAAGAACTGTTTTTTAAGCGATTTTGGTCAAAAAAATGTTTTACTAAAAAATTACGAAAATTAAATTTTTATACGGTCCCCAGGTCCTATAAGTGATATTTAGTAAAATTTTTTCAACACTCTACCAAGTAATACAGAAAAGGTCCCATTCATGTAACTTTAAAATTGATCGAGTTATGAAACTTTGAATTTCATGACTTAAGCCACTTTTCTATAGCTGAAAACGGATGAGTTCGAGTGAGCTTTAAGGGAACGTACACTAAGTGCTTAAAGTATTATAAAGGGAGTCGATTTCCAACGCTGTTCAAAGGCTACTTCCTAAACTATTTGTCACAGACGTATAGTTCCAATTACAAAATGTTTTAAATGAGTGATTTAACTGAAGGCGCTGTCACCGTATAAGTTTTACGGCAGTGTTAATTATAATTAATTAACTTCTAGATTGGTTATTAAAATAATTCAAGACACGAATTTCAAAATTCTCTTTATCGAAAAAAACAAATTTTGGGAAATAGCGGAAAAACTTTAAATGCATCTATTGGTTTTCATTATAAATTTTGAGATTGCATTGTTACAATAGTGCAGGTTTGTATAGACTGATAGAGAAATCAAAAAGCGATAAGGGGAATTTCGAAATTCATATCCTCAATTGTATTTTTACGTATGTTTTATTTTGTAAGCAAATGAAGCTGATTCTTTTCGTGATTTTATTTTAAAAAGGTATGTTATTTTGATAAGCTTTTATTTTATTCATAGTTTTCGTATGTAAATTTTCCTAGTTCAAAACTTATATTCAAATTTTAACGCACTTCCAAATATCTGATTGAGGTTCAATTCCCATATTTATTTAAACCCGATGACAATGTAATATTAATACGATTTTAGGTGCGTTCCATTTATTTATTTTATAGGACTACATCAAATTCTATTAGGTTGAGTAATCTAATAGAGCTTTAAATATGTATCATTTTGTAACGATTTGTGACTGTTGCTTTTCATAGATTAATTCAACAAAATTTCTGTTTTTTTTTACTTATATTTTTAGCACAAATTGCATATTTTATTTTAACATGTAAACGTCAACATAAATTCAGAAACAACATTGTAAAAATTTTTTTACTCTCAATGTTTAAAGTTAAATTTTCTATCTGATGTTTATTTTTATTTCCAGTAAATTTGTGACTGACCCCTATTTTGCAGCAAAAAATATGCTTCAACTTTGAACAGCTATAACTCGGTCAATTTTGATCGCAGAGGAATGGGACTTTTTTTGTCTTACTTGTTAGAGTAGTGGTAACAATTTTCTAAATATCACTTATAGGACCGGGGGACCGTATAAAAATTTAATTTTCGTAATTTTTTAGTAAAACATTTTTTTGAGCTAAATCGCTTAAAAAATAACTCTTTACCTTTTTTAAAGCATTTTTGCAATTGGAACTATATGTCTATGATTAACGGTTTAGAAATTAGCCATTGGCCACCGTTGAGAAGGGACACCCTGTATATTTTTGTAAATTAGCATTCTCGAAATTTATGGAAAATCATCAAAACAATAATTTTAATTAGTATACCTATGGAAATTTTTAAGGTATGGCTTAGATTGTAATTCATTACATTCTTGATACATCAAATATTTTTTTCAAATGAAAAAAGATTTTTTTTAATTATTTTTTTACTGATAATTTTTTACTAATTGTTTTTGACGCTAGGACATGTTTGGTAAGTATGAACTATTGCATTATTTTTACAGAAAATTCTAAAAGCGAAATGATTTTTTTCAGTTATTTTTTAATAAACTAATTATGTATTATGGTATACATATTATATAATGGTATATATTTTTTGAACTAATTCTACACAATATGATTTATTTAAAATAATGGTCAAACGTAGGAGGATACCTTAAATGCGAATCATGGTTTCATGTAATAGATAAAAATAATCTTGCGCGAAACTGTCTTAAGTATATTAAGTTTCAATAATTTAATTATTACCAATAATAGTGTGACATCGGATTCGAAATAATATTGCATTGCATTAACAAAATTTATTTTTTTCAAAATAGTTATTCCAGTAAACGATCTCGTTTGTATTAAATAACATTTTAGGTAGTTGATTCAGAAGATTTTTAATAGTTTTAACTCATAAATCAAAGGGATTTTCAGACATCTGCATTCGGATATGTAATGTCATTTTAATTGGCATTGGCCGCACCCATCTTTTTTTTATGAACCCCTCCCAAGCCTTTAAAATAAAATCACCACACCCCAATATATACTTATGAAAAACTCTATAAAAACTAATCAGTCCTTAATACCTTAAGATTCCTTAAGTTATTAGACAAAAGGTAATTTTTTTCGCTATAAACCTGTCAAAATACATTGGCAAAAAAGGATAAAGTATTAAATAGGCAACATCAGTATACAATCGATCATTTTTGTATAGCCATTTTACTATTAGAACACAATCAATTTCGGTGAAGCTAATGATGTCAAAAATAACAAACAAAGAGAACATGCCCTTTTTTAATATAAAATTTTCCAATCTAATCAGATTATTGGCTATTTGTCAAGTGACATCTTTCGGAAACTAAGTTTATCAGTGTGGGCACTTTGGAAATGGAATAGAGTTTGAATTTTATTTTCTAGCATTTATAGCTCTAAGTTAATTTATCAGTTTTAATAAGACAAGTCAAGAATATTTTTTTCCGAAGAAGCCTCAGTTAATACTTTACGGGGTGTGAATTTCCCACTTCATCTACACTGTAATGGAAGCAATTTTAAAGCTATAACTCTGGATGTAGAAGAGACAAATTAGTTTCTTGAAGGGTGGTTTTAGTCGGCATTCATTTTATTAGATTTGATAGGAAACTCTCTTTAGTTCAAAAAGTTTATTAAAATTCAATATAAAAGAAAATGGTAACACACAAAACAAAGAAATGTCAAAACGGTATATATTAAAATGAATAAAGAGCTAAATAATAAGTATGCGTATTTGCATATCTAATTAGTATAGTCAATATAAAATGCCGGATTTATTATGTATTTGTTATCAGAATTGACAAGAAGCTTTCTCCTCTTCAAGTGTTTTATAAAGTTCAATCTAAAATCAACTGGTATCAAATAAGACAAGATCATAAAAATTTTACAAAAATTAGTTAAAAAAAAAAAACAAATTATAAACATGATTAGATATAGTATATATATATGAGAATTTTTTTTTTTTTTTTTTTTTTTTTTTTTTTGCAAAAATATTGATTTTTGTTATAGAAATATTTTTAGCTATGATAAGAATCTCTCTGCAGTTCAAGATCTTCATTAACCCTCTGATTCCCAGCGTAGAATACATTCTAGAAATTCCGCAGTTTATATAACCTGAATTCACACCAGAAAATTTCAACAATAAATTTTGCTATATTTAAATACGGAATGTCAGCTATTAGATAATGTCTAGTATTTAGATTATATTATAATGTCTGTCAAAGCAAATATTATTATTTTAAATTTCTCATGTGAATTTGAAATATTTAAATAAAAATATCCACTAAATCCGAAATGTTTTTGGTAGCCTAAATGTTACTATGAGCATTAGAAGATTAAAATTAAATCTGAAAGATCACTTTTACCAAATAAAACGAAGAAATGGAAATTGGTGTTAATGAAAATAATTCAAACACCAAATATTGAATGTTAACCCTTTCTTTCATACTTGGCAGTGGCGTAACCAGGGTGGTTGCCGAAATACTCTGCATACCGATAATTTTTAAAAGTTCTGTTCGCCTTATCTAACCAGAAAAATTTCTGCTATGAATCAAAGACAAGAAAACCTAACAAGATTACAAGTTTTGGGCACATACCCTGGTTACACCACTGCTTTAAAGCTGCATTTAAATTAATTTAAACAAATTAAAATTTTATTTGCTAAGTTACCCGACTTGTGTCTCTATCTTGATTTTGCAACTGAAAACAGAAATATCACTGAATGAGTAACAAATGAGTAGCATAAGCTTTCAATAGAAAGTGTAAATGAGAAAGGCTGGATAGCAAAAGGTAGCATTCTTTTAAAATTATTCATTAAATTATGCATTACCCATTATCCATTCTTATCCATTAAAAATGCGGATTTGTATCCATATATAGGTGCCATATTGTGCATTCTTTGTTGACACTAATCAATGGATAAATGGATACCGCGCCTCATCTTTTGCTACATTTTGGGAATAACAGATTTTAAGCTTATCCTATAGACGATCACTTTCCAAATTTTCTAGCTATGTTTTTGAGACTTTAACGAATGTTTCTCTATACATTTCGCTAACGCAATATGCAAATGAAATTTTGATAGACTTCACGCGAGCACAATGAAAAGTTATTTAGTAAACCCGCTCACTTTTCCTGCAATTTTTATTATTTTTTAATTCTGATTACAGAGTATTGTATATAATGTTGTTTGCCCTATTTTCGGAAAATAACATAATTTCATATTAAGAACTAAGCAAATTATAAGCAATTATAAGTAATTATAAGCAAAAAACCTGGAAAAATCTGAGACTGTTTTTATAAAAAATATTAATTTCTCCACGAGTATACATGCTATCCGCATAAAAATTAACACAGTTCATTACAATAAGCCACTTAATAATAATCTACAGTTTGAACGCTTTTGTTACATTAGTTTAGATAAGGTTATCCAAAATTTATTCATTCTTTTTCAATTTTTTGACGGCCCCCTTTGTAGTTTCGGGATAAAAAAATTTCCCAGTTTTTTCCCAGTTGAAAGCTATATAATAAAATAATACATAACACTTATTGCATTTTTGAAAACATTAAGTTTATTTAAATTACATTTGAACGAAAACGAACTTATATTTTCTGACAATTGTGTTTGTAGAAGTTTCAATACAAAATCAACTTTGTATGATGGAAGTGTCTTTTATTTCAAGAAAATTAGAGATATTGGAGCTAACATTATTTATCATGAAGTTAACTGAAAGTAACAAAATCACAGAAAAATTATTTGGAAACTTTTCATATCTCCCCCAACTCGACTGTTCAGAAGTGCCCACATTCTCACTTGAGTTAAAATGACACATCAAATAAAACTTCTCAATTTTAGAAGAAAATTTTTTAATCAAAAATAAATATTAGTATACATAATATATGTTAAAACATAAAAATTACAAAAAATGAATAAATAAATAAAATTATTCTCTTAGCAAGTTGGAAATGAAATTTTACTTTTGAGATCAATAAACAGTATTTTGGCTCCTGAGGACAAACAAAATGTCCAAGAGATTGAAAAAATGTTTACCATATGTCTACAGGTACTACCATCTTTGGTATTTTTTTAAAATAAAAAATCATATAAGACCTAGTGATAAATGGTAAAGTTTAAATGTGCCCCATGCTCACATGTGCAACAGTCTCCCCTATATTAAAAAGATATTCATTTTGCACTATCAAAATTTTTTACATAATATTTTCGTTTCATTTTTACTCATCATGTAAAAAGAAATGGACTGTCATCTAATACTGTCTAACAGGATAAATTTTGCTTGGAGAGTTGTCTTTTGTATTGAAATGGTCAAAAATCCTTCTCTTTTGTCCACGAGAAGAGAGATAGTGGGGTTTAGCGGCAGAATTAGTACGCATGTCACGTAAATAACTTAATTCTACCTTTACATTGAACCCCTAATTCTTGATACGAAAGTCTTTAATGATGTCTTATTCATCGATTTGCGCGTTTCCTCACAGCAATTATAATTGTTCCAGATGTATAATTTGATTATAATGTTCTAAATCATCTGAATGTGACAGCTAAGAGAAAGCTCTGGTAATACTGTGTTGCACTCATGCGTCTTCAATATAAGATTTTTTGCTCGTCTCATAAACCTGTACTTTGGTAAAAAAAAAAAAAAAAAAAAAAAAAAAAAAGATCCAATATATGAATTTTTTGTGACCAACTGGTTTTTTAATATCTTTGAATAATTATTGTTTTTTTTTCTTGCGGAATAAATTAAAGCAAAGACATTAGGATTTATTTCCTTCATATCTAAGACTACAAAAGTGTTCATGTATGTGATTGCATCCAGTTGAACAAGACAGTTAAGCTTTGTGTGCAGCATGATTAAAAGAACTATGAAAAATAACTAGTAAGCAAGATTTAAATATTTTTTATTGTTTTTATTGCTCTGAAATCCATATTTGGCTAGAATTCCCCCTTTAAGTTTGTAATGACGACCAACTTCAAAATGAGATAGCAATACTTATATAATGACCTAGCTTTCCATGCAGCCCACTGCAAAAGATTGTCTCTTTGAAAGAATAAAGTGTCTGATCCACAATAGCTGCGCATGAAACATTAAGATGCACTCGACTCTCAAAAAAGACTCGGATGATAATGTTAAGTTTATGGGGGCATTATTTGCAAATATCTCGCTCAAATTTTAATATTTTTACATGATACGATCAACAACTGGGCTAGTTTTTACTTTTTCGATTTCGGTTATAATTTTTTTTAATTACGATCGTTTCAATTTCAGAACCGGTTACAACCGGTTACGAAAGTTAAAGTAATTAAAAGAAATCCGAAACCAAAATCCAAAAAAATAAATAGTAACCCAGTTGTAGATCGTCCTTAGATACCCTCGGCCCGCGGGCCAAAATCAGGCAGGTTTTCATCAACGACATTCGGGTCGGGCTCGGGCTTTACTTTTTTCTGAAGACTCGGCCGGGATCTGGTCTTACTTTTTTCCTGAAGGATCGGGTTGGGCCGGGCCTAACTTATTTTTTCCATACCAAGCCGGGACTGATTTTATTCTTCCTAGTCTTCATGGACCAAAATATTTAGCTCCGGTTGAATCATCCCGTATGAAAATCACTTTCTTGACGTTGCCAAGTCTGTTCAACAATTAGTAAAATTTGGCTTGGTCAAAAAATTTTTGCAACAAAGGCATATACTTTTAAATCGACATTGTTCTACAATTAAACATTAAAATTTATTCTTTTTAAAGAAACATGGATTTATAGGCTTATTAAAATGGAGTTAAACGGGTGAAAAAAGAACCTAAAGCGGAATCTTTTTCAAACTCAAAACTGGAAATTATTTTAAGCTTCTTTTAAACTGTTCATCCATGCAATATGAATATAAAAATCCGCCAGAAATAAAATACGCATTTACACCTACTAAGAAGGGATCTTGTCTATAACGTATTGTTTTCTTTCCAATGCGATCCTGTCTCAGATGATTTTACTTTTACCATATATGTTTTTTTAGATTTCTGTCTCCATTACATGGAATATTGATTAATAATATTAATGGTAACTGAAACTTTTACATGCAGCAAACAGAGGTTCATTAAAAACAGAAATATTGCAGTTTACGGCACTTCTGCATAAATGAGGATTATAAACATAAAAAAAGACATTTTTTTGGGTCAGACCTCTTCTCTTTGAGTAAAAATCATATTCTTTAAAATTCACTCGATCCGAGCCGGGTTCGGGGTGAAATTAACATTTTTTTTTCGGGCCAGGCCGGGATCGGGCCTCGTTTTTAGCTATTTTATCGGGCTAAGCCGGACAGGGCTTGGGCCGAAATATTAATTTTTATAACGGGCCGGGTCGAGCCAATATATTTTCTTTAGGGTCCAGCCGGACCGAATTTATTTGTCTATGGATCGGGCGGGTTCGGGTCTGGAAGTTTCGACCCGTGCAGACCTATACCTGGAATCATATTATTTTTTGTTCCGGTAATCGTACCATTTAATAAAAAAAAAAAAAAATTCGATTCTAGTTTTTGTAGTTTTTAGAACAAAAAGAACATCTCGACAAGTAAAATGAAGCGGTTTTTGCAAAACATTTAACGTTATGTATTTTATTTAAAAATACAGATAGAGATGAAATAAAATTACACTAAATATATGCATTATAGACTATATACAGGGCGAGGCATAAATATCGAAACAATAGGCTATCTCTTTAAATATTGCCCCTAGACTCATACTTCCAATTGCAAAAATTCATTAAAAAAGGTAAATTTTTTGATAAGGTAAATTGCAACTCCATGGGGTGTCTATTTGAAAAAATACGAAAATTAAATTTTTATACGGCCCCCGTAGGATAAAAATTCCAATTAGGAAAACTTTCCTTATCCATTCCTGAAATAGGCACAAAAAATTGCACCTTCATATCTTGAAAACTTGCAAAGTTATAGCCGTTTAAATAATTCATCAGATTTTAAGGGATTAGACACAAGTTGAAATGCGCGCAATTCAAGAAACAATGTTACTTTAACAGTTCTAGGAAACATGTAAAAAACCTATGTTTTGAGTTAGAATTTCGATTATTTTTTCTTTTTTGTGATAGTTAGCAATATAATGTGCTAAGAAAATCACATCCTAAAATTTCCCATAAAATTTATGAAAATTTCTAAAACTAATTTAAAAAACTAATTTAAATTGGATAATTTAAAATCATTATAAATCGAAACATTATTTATCGGATTTTAATTTCTTTCTATTTCATTAAAGATGAAAATCTAATTTTAGTTTTATTCCAGGTTTTTTTTTTCAATATTAATTTTAAAACTATTAAAAATATTTATTTAAAACATCATATTTTCAAAAGTAAATATTTTTTCATATTTGCCGAGACAAAACTAAAGTAATCAAAATGACATATTTCATGTTTTTGCACTTTTTTCTTCAACACTTCTAGACTTTTAATGATTTAAAAATGAGAAATATTGGTGAAGAAACTTTTCATGCAAAAAAAACGAATTTAAAGTTTTAAATAAAGTTTGGCTCCTAATAAAATGTTTGAAGCTTTTAAAAAAATTAAAAGCGCAAAGTAATTCCTTTCTGTAGCTCAAACTTCCGATCGAGTTGAACGTTTCTCATTTCCATCTGTTTTCTGTACTATTAGGTAGCTTTCATTACAAAAAGTAAAAAGCTACCTATTGCAGCCGTCCGGAGGAAAGCACATCCAGAAAATTTTGGTATATTTTCACCGATCATGACCCCCAGACCCCAAAACCACCCTCCGTTCAAATGTTGACATATATATATATATATATATATATATATATATATATATATATCTGATTTTTGTCATGCGATAACTACCGTATTTATGAACTAATTTGAATGAAACTTGGTACATACAAATGTCTCGACCGAGTTCGTTATGCAGCATCATCCGCCATCTTCTTTCAAAATGGCGGTCATTTAAAATTTTTAAAAAAATTTAAAATTAAATGCGAAGAAATTAAACGTTGAAAAATATTTTTCTTTTATGTGTTAGAACTTAAAACAACGATTCCAGAACATTTTTTATTTTGTTTATATCTTAAAAAATGATTGAGGCCGACCCAGTGGCGTGGTTGGTAGCGGCAGAAATGGCGGCCATTTAAAATTTTTAAAAAAATTTAAAATTAAATGCGAAGAAATTAAACGTTGAAAAATATTTTTCTTTTATGTGTTAGAACTTAAAACAACGATTCCAGAACATTTTTTATTTTGTTTATATCTTAAAAAATGATTGAGGCCGACCCAGTGGCGTGGTTGGTAGCGGCAGAAATATATAGCATATATAGCAGCTATAAGCCTCAAAGCACTGACAATTCAAATCAAATCAAAATAGCACTTTGAATTTTTCTTATGGCTGACATTTTGAAACATTCTGATTTTTGTCATGCTGTAACTAATGTATTTATGAACCGATTTCAATGAAACTTGGTATGTACATAGTACGTACAAATTTCTCGACCGAGTTCGTTAGCCAGCATCAACCTCCATTTTGTTTCAAAATGGCGGTCATTTAAAAGTTTTTTAAAAATTTAAAACTTAAAATTAAATGTGACGAAATTAAAAGTTTAAAAATATTTTTCTTTTATGTGTTAGAACTTAAAACAACGATTCCAGAACACTTTTTATTTTGTCTATATCTTAAAAAATGATTGAGTTATAGCACTTTGAATTTTTCTTATGGCTGACATTTTGAACGATCTGATTTTTGTCATGCTGTAACTAACGTATTTATGAACCGATTTGAATGAAACTAGGTATGCACATAGTACATATAAATGTCTCGACCGTGTTTGTTAGCCAGCATCATCCGCCTTCTTGTTTCAAAATGGTGGCCATTTAAATTTTTTTTATTTAAAATTTAAAATTAGGTACAAAAAGGTGAGAAATTGAAAAAGATTTTTCTTTTGTGTATTTGACCTTGATAAAAAGATTCCAGGGCATTTTTTGTTTCATGTATATTTTGAAAAATGGCTGAGTTATAGCACTTTCAATTTCCAGTGTGGTTGACATTTTGAAACGGTCTGAAATTTGTCGCGCGATAATACGCTGATTTACAAACTTGAAAAAAATTTGGATATAACTTCGTGTGTACATAGTACATATCAATGTCTTAACCGAGTTCACTAGCTAACTTCATCCGCCATCTTGTTTCAAAAGGGCGGCTATTTAAGTTTGTCAAAAATCTTTTAAATGTATAATGATATACAAATAAAAAATTAGAAATTGAAAACAGATTCTTTCGAATGTATTTATCTTAATAATGGATTCCGGAGTATTTTTTGCTTTGTCTTTATCTTAAAAAACGCTTG
Organism: Maratus speculifer; assembly: GCA_964019185.1. NCBI lineage: Eukaryota > Metazoa > Arthropoda > Arachnida > Araneae > Salticidae > Maratus > Maratus speculifer. The sequence continues at coordinate 13,456 of CAXHSM010000663.1, forward strand.
AGATAGAGTAGTTTGAATTTCTAATGTGGGTGGCATTTAAAAAAAAAAATCAATTTGCCCGCGATAGCACTCGTATATATTAATCGATTTCGATATGAGAGTGCATGTCCACATGAATTAAAATTTCGACCAAGCTCATTGGTTTGTTTTATCCATCATGTTGCTTTAAAATGGCATACACCAGTGATGCACAACCTTTTTACCAGAAAATCGTTTCCCACCAGAATATTTGAGAAGAGTAGTTTCTTTTCTTTAATAGCCAAGTTTCTGTCGTTACTATTAGGAAAATTATCCTGCATAAAAATAGTGGTATTTTTGTGGCCCGCGGGCCAAAGGTTGTGCACCCCTGGCATACACTTCATGATATCGTGGAATTTGGCGACTCTCTAAATCGCTGAAAATAAAACCAGGTTGAATAAAATATGACTAATTTCTAAAAATTCCTATTAATAATCAGTATTGACAAAAACTAGCATTCAATCTTATAAAATCGGGTTTCACTAATTTGAGCTTCGTATGTTGGAATAATGTAACTTAATTTAAAATAAATAATGTATAAATAAGTATATGAAAGCTACCTCTTCCTCCCGGAAGTGCCAGAAAGACTTTTTAAATGTCCGTCAGTTTTTTAAAACAATGCTTTTTCTAAGATGCAGATTAAATATTTTTTTTATAAATATAGCTCTCACATCTGCAGGCTTTTTATCGTCCTGGAGAGGCTGTTAAAAAAATCTGTATTCTGGGCCCAGGCCGGGCCTAACGTATTTTTGATAGTGGAGGGGACTGCTTTCTTCTTCCTAGGTCTGCACTGGACGAATTTTTCAATCCCGGTTTCAACACAATCCGTATTAAAATCACTGTCTCTGACTGACCTAATACGTGCATAAAATAAGTGAAATTTGGCTCAATCATATTTTTTACGAGAAACACATAGATTTCCAAATCGTTTTTATTTTACAAAAAAAAAAAAAACTTTTAAGTTCATTTTTTTAAAGAATAGCATATTCAAAAACAATTTAAATACAATAAATCAAGTAAAAAAAGAAAAAAAATGTCTGTGACAGAATCCTGTTTTACACGGAAAATTTGTTGATCAAGGCAAAATAAATATATTAATACCTGAGATAAAAAAAACTCCATTTAGACACCTCCTAAGTAAGGGCATTTTTCTATAACGTATTTTTTCTTTCCTAGTGATTCCGTCTTAAAAGGTTTTACTGTATAACATTTTTCAAAGTCTCCAACGCATCGAATATGGATTAACGGTATTAAAATATAGGGGAAAACTTTTACATATAAATAGATTCATTGATAAAATAAGTATAACACACGATTCTTTGGCGATTCTTTAATAATATAAATTATAAATATGAAAAACGAAAAGCTATAATAAGTACTTTTAGTCAGAACTCCTCCATACGAAACAATTTTTAACCACACCGAAGTAAAAATCTATGTAGAAATTCACGGCTGAGCCAGGCTATGATTTAAACTTTTTTCCAGGCCGAATCGGGTTATGATTTTAAAAAATTTCCCGTCCGGACCAAATTTGATCCCTATGGATCAGTTTTGGGACCGGACCTAGATATTTCGACCCGTGCAGACCTCTAGTGCAGATGTCAAAAGCATATGTTCACACAAATTTAGCGTAAAATCTATACGCTGCAATGTTATGCCCAAAGAAAAAGCGCTATCTTAAATCCATTTTTAATAATGTGTAATTTGTGAATGTTCCCTATCTAGCGTTGAAAATGAGTCAAGAAATCACCATTTAGAGGCAGGGAAAAGTGGTGTAAATCAGGAATTTTGGAGAATTTTAGATTTTAATATCTGTGTGAGGTTTTTAGATATGGAGATGAATTATTTTTTTTGTTTAATTTAGGAATTGATAAGGAAGGCGAAGACCCGTAGGGCAAACTTCCCAATAAAGAAGATTTTCCTAATTGGGTATTTTGCCCTACTGGGGGCCGTATAAAAATATAATTTTCGTATTTTTTCAAATGGACCCCCCATGGAGTTGCAACTTATCTTATAAAAATTTCATCTTTTTTTATTAATTTTTGCAATTGGAAGTATGGGTCTAGGGGCAATATTTAAGGAGATAGCCTATTGTTTCGATATTTATGACTCACCCTGTATAAATCAAAATAAATTAATTTCATCCATAAATTAGTTTTCAAGAATTAATTCACTTTTTGCATATTTTTTTAACAATATGTCTGTTCGGTACACTTTTCAAAAAAACTATTAATTATAGCGCCTTGAAATTTGTCGTAGTATCTGGAGACATACCATTTCAGAAATGAAACAAGCAATTTTCATTTTGCCTTAAAAGAAGTAATATTAAAAGTATTTTAATAAAAAACTTTGAAAACCCTAAAAATGAAAAGAAGATATATTCTATTATTTTAAAGAATTTTTCACTCAGACCTAAATGTCAGATATTTGTAAAGAAACAAGTTAGTTGCATAATTTTAAAAGTTTCAACTGTTTACCTGAAATAGAATTTTAGAAAAGTGTACCAAAGAGAAAAAGTCGAAAAAAAAGTAAATTAAACATATACGCACCGACAGTGCTTAAAATGTATTATTTTAAAACCTATGAACACCATAATCTTTTAGGTCCATTATCATTTAGCACCATAATCATTTGGCTCTATTTTTTAAGCCTATAATTAAAAGCTGAAATTTTTGAACCACTTTATGTTCCATGTGCCAATAAAAACAGTTATTGGTATAGTTATAAAAATGATAAAAGGATCAGGAGGTGATTAGGAAAGGATCAGGCCGTTACTTTAAAAATGTTCAATCCTTAGAATATCAACTTTTAACAATAGTTGGTAGAAGATTGTAGGTGCGTACACTCCTAGAGTGTCTTAACCAGATTGGGTGCTCAAAATCAGTAATATTGTAAGGTTTATTCTCCTTGATTCATAGCAGAAAATTTTCTGGTTAGATAAGGTGAACAGAACTTAAAAAAATTACCAGTATTCAGAGCACTTGGGCACCCACCCTGGTTATGCCACTGTCCTAAGAATTTTTCTAGGGCGTCTGATACAACTATTCCTGACTAAAAAAATCCTTTTTAATATTTGAATCGTCGAATTGGTAGTCACGTTGTTTAAATACAAAATTTGTAACTTTTTCTACGATTATTGTAAACCGAAAAATTAAATACAAAATTTTATGTAAAACTACGCATTTAGGTGCAGGCGACAGTTCATATTATTTTATCTACCAGTATTTTCAGAGAATAATCTTCCTAATATATTTCTCATATAAATTACTCATGAATATAATGGCTCGAAAATAATGGCATGAAAAATAATATAAAAATAATAGCTTCTATGGCAGCTGTAACTGGTACACTTATGTACTGATAGTCAACTGGTTTAAATTTCGCTTAGAAACGCTAATCTTCTTTTGATGTAAAATAAAACATAACTGTTATGTGAGAAACACGAAATCTTCAAAATATAAAATCTATTAAGCAAAAAGTGTGTTTTTTATTTCCATTAACTTTCGATTGGAAGTAACAAAAATGTCCTGTATAATCTATTTCTACTTAATTTAAACATAGTAAGGGGTAGTGAAATCTAAATTGATGTTATAATGCCAACTGACAGCGTAAAAAATATACTAAAGGGCAGAGAACAAAGATGGGAGGGATTGGAGTTGAAAGTTAATTGGATACAGCTCCTTAATCTGTCTTCATGCGTCACTTCGGTTTCTAAAGCCTTTGCTACGTCAAAAAGACATAAGAATCCGAAAGGCTCTGCATTCGGAACATGAGCGATGATCTTTAACGCTGTTTTATCTTATTATTTTTATTACTTTTTTTCAGTTTAATTGTTTTTAGAATTCCTTTTAAGAACTAATGGGGTAATATGCTTCCGAAAAAACTACTTTCCAGTCATATAATGGAGGTCAGACATTAGAACAAAGACACTGAATATGATTAGCTATTCAAATGTTTTACTTTCGTATATTTTTAGAGACTGAATGCTTGTCAAACTGCTGAATGTTCGCAGTGTATGTTCCATTGTCTCTAAAACCTTTCACTAAGCAGTTTTAAATAAAACTCTTTTCTTATTATAATTTAAATAGTTTTTCTTTAGCGGAAAAGAAATAACTAGCATTTATCACAAATAGTTTAAAAGGAAATGATATTTTAAATGTCAAATGAAGTTATACTTGTTGCATTCATTTTAATAAAACATTTTTTTTGTTTTTAACCTGTCAAAATTTCCATCTCATGTATCATAATCTCGAATTAAAAGTTTTGTTTGAACGGAGCAATACCGCTGATTCAAATATAAAATATTTAATAAAAATAGTTATTATGAAATTAATAGCATGATTTTGTGGAGAAATATCCTTAATATGTTACCGTAATTTCGGGTGTATAAGCCGCAGATCAAACAATTCTTTCTGGACCCAGAAATCTTATTTAGTGATTAAAGACAAATATTTACGGCGATCTGACTAGTTATATTTGTTTTTTTTTTAAATTCTGGGTCGAAAAAGAATTGTTTGAGCTGCGGCTTATACACCCGAAATTACGGTAATTGCTCTCCATACACTAATTTAGTGCTGCCAATGGACTACTTTTTTTAAAATCCAGATTTCTTGATTGGCACCACTTTTCTGAGATGGTAAAACATCCCTTGTTTCTGCCTTAAATAATCTGTCCTTAAATAAGGTGAATTTTGCTATTTTAAAAAAAGTGGTGCCAATGAAGAAAGTTGAAAATTAAAAAAGTAGTCAGGGCAACACTGCACTAATTCTTTGCAGTCCTGGAATTCATGACATGAACTGGATTAGCAAATAATTTATTCAAAACATGTACCCAAGATTCTGATCAGAAATTTTCTGCCCTTTAAATAAAGAAAATATTATTGTTGAAAATCTTTGATACTAATTTGGAGGAAGCAGATGGAGACGCATTGATTGCATTCATTCAGAAATATTGGGACGTTCGAAAAGACGTTTCAGTTTGGAAAAATTAATTTGCTTTAGGGTCAGATGCTAATGAAAACTTTGCGGTCACTTCGAGCTGATACTGTAGTGGAATACGTTTTTAAATCACACCAAATTTTATTATTGTTCCATGTGTTAAATATTCAATAATGATTAGAGTAGTGGTTTTGAATCTAATTTTGGAGATTCTCAACCTAAGCTTCCAGAAAATCATGATCCCCTGGCGTATTGGGTGCACCACTCAGTGAAAAACCATTTATGAATAACTACTTGATAGGCATTTGTGATTCATTTACCCTCTTTCCAAAATTCCTTTAATGGTCAAATATTGTTTAAAATTGAAGTTCGAAATTTTTTCTGCTGTAATTGATTATTTTGATTGCAAAGTCACCAGTAGAGAAATTCAATATTCCGTCGTGTATTTGTTTAGTACATTCTACTTTGTTTCTTAATTAAAATGTTTCTTTAATGTGATGACTTTTATTTTTGTGCAATTTCTAGACACTATGTTACTAATTTTTATTACCAGAAGATGATATTCAGGCTTTAAAAGTCGTTGATGCATGGAGTACGCCACACGTCTTTATACTACTAAAAAAGGTCCATGTTATATGACTCTTATTAAATTAGTTTTTTTAAACTATTTCGCGGTTATTACATATATACTACAACTTGACATTGTATTAAGCAACGCTGTCATTTAAAGTTGTTATTTAGGTTTTAAAAAACGAAAGCGGATAGAGTGCGCCTTCCGTTTCCTTATGTTACTGAACATGTCATTAAGGGTTAATATTTAACCCTCTGGATTCTAAACCGCCCGAGACATTTTGAGATATTTTAATTCGTATATCTTTATTCCCACCAGGAAATTAAAACAGCAATATTTGCTTTAATTAATAGCAAAACATTCCGCATTCAAATTAAACGAAATTAGCCATTTAATTTTTCTGGCGTAAAATCAGATTTTCTGAACCATATAATTTTTAGAACGTGTTCTATCATGGGAATTATAGGGTTAAGACTTGAACTCTTACTCACAAAGAGAAATCTTTAAAAAATAATTAATTTCATCGCAATGAATGTCCGGTATTACCTTTTATATGTTAGGCACCTATTCTACTCTTTCTGAGACCACACGCTAATTAATTTCTGAAAACACGATCACCACTTGCACAGATTTCGAAAAAATATTTTTTTATTTGTTATGCTGAAACAACAAATATAAATACGTGATATCGGTCTCTATGTGATTATCAAAAAATACTAAACTTATTCAATTAATATTAAAGCACAATTTATTTACAACGTATTTACATATAAACAAAACATTATTTACATTTAAGAGCTTGGATATGGACAATCCGGCCCGATAATAAATTAAATATAGCAAATAATTTCTGTGCACCCGCTTAACTTATTAAAATACAATATTTCACATTCATACTATGGTATCTCATGAATTTTTATCTGAGAATCACATTTGACCTCCCCGTTGTGCTGGCTACCTCGCAAGATACTCAAACTCATCCTTGAATGCTCCACCTAAGAATCACCAACCTCATACTTTTAGGTCTACGCCAGAGCTACCTTTCTCTCTCTACGATTCCTCTCCATAGAACGGAAACAGGACATTTTGGTCCCGCAATTTCGGTCCTGCCATTTCGGTCCTGCCATTTCGGTCCCGAGACATTTCGGTCCCAAGACATTTCGGTCCCTTCTCCTGCAAGCTGGATTTCTGTGAAATATGGCACATCTTTATGGGGAACATTGTAGATTTTTTAAATTGAAGATAATAAAATTTTAGTATAATGCGATTATAAGTGCCCGAAAACCGCACACACCTATAACTCTTATCCAAAATATTATAACCCATACAAATTTCGTATGGCAATCCTAATCGTAATGGGTAATCCTAATTCTCAAAACAGTTAGTAATTCTAATATAAAAATTTAATTAATTAATATGTAAAATATATTTGTTAATTAATAATAACACTATTAATGTACATTACGAATTTTACTTTAAAATAAACTCAATATAATCTATTTTATATTCAATCCATCATTATATTTTATAGTAGTTATAAACTGAAATTAAATTAGCTTACAAAAATTGTCTTCATGGGGTGAGAAGACTGTTTAAAAATGCAATCAAAAATTATTATTATTAAAAGAAAAAAAAAAGTGGTGCAGGCAAATTTCTGAAAACAAAATTTTTTCATAGCACACCTAGTTACGAAATCACTATTGCTTTATCAATGTTTAAATGGAAAGAAACTTATGAAAACAAATTTATAAGATACAACTTTGTATTATAAAAAAAAAAAAAATAATAATAATAATATAAAAATTGTTCTTCAATAAATATATCTTATTTCTGAATTATTAAAGGAGAGGGGTAGAGGGATGATTTGAGGAAAATGTACATATTGTAACTTATAACTGTCTAATTGAATTATTAAAAACATTTATTATTAAACAGATTGGAAGAAGAAAAAAAATAAGCACAGCTTTTTTATTATTTAATTAATAATAATATAAAGGTTCTAAAAAAATTTACGTAACAGTTAATAATAGTATATATAAAATACTGATGTTAATAATAAATAATGAATTTTAAAATATTTTTTCTGTTAAATAATAATAATAATAAAAACAAAAGAGAATGTCCACTAAACTTATATCACATTATTTAATCAAACAAAATTTTCAGCTCGCTGTGATTTCATTATCACGAGTTGTAACAGTTTAAATTTAACGGACTCTTATATTCAACTTTTTATAAAATTTGCGAGAGGAGGAGGAGAATAAAAAAATTAAAAAAGGGCCGAATAATGTTGAACTTATACCGTTTGGAAGGCACACAACAATTAGAATCCGAGTTATAAAGTGGCGAGCAAAAAAATAGAAAAGGACCGAAATGACTAAGGACCAAAATGGCTTAGGACCGAAATGTTTTGGGACCGAAACGTCTTGGGACCGAAATGTCTGGACCGAAATGGCGGGTCCGAAACTGCGGGACCGAAATGTCGTGTACCCCCATAAAACAGACTACGGGGGCTTCTCGTCTCATCAGGGACCCATCTCCTATCTACACTTTCCCTTTCCGTAGCATTCACAATTTCACTAGATAGGGAGTTTCTTTTGTTTCCCTTATCTGGTGAACTACGTTTTTCAATAGAAAGAGAGACTGAAATTTATTGAGAAAATTGCGTTTATCCATACCATAGAATCTAACTATCAAGTCTTGAATCAACTTCAAGACAATGAATTATCTTAAGGCTTAAATAAGCAGAAAGTAATATATATGAAGTACATTAAACGAAAAAAAAAGATAATATCAGATAACAGTAATCTTAATTAGTTACCTGCTCATTAAAGAACACGTCAGAAACCCGACACCCCCACCTTAGGAGTAAAATATGCCATTTAGGGGTTCTTTTTAACCAAACACATAATAATATCTGTAACACATAAAGCATAATGAAATATTATGCAAATTAGAAGAGTTTAACATTTTATTTCCATATTTCTTCAGTGCTATTTTGAACCTATCTATTTCAAGGTGTCTGAACATTATTAGCATTTCTAAAAAACCGCATAGTAGTGTGATTATTATAAACCATATGCTAATACACTGTTGTATATACAAGATATTAATACAAATGCACATCCACAAAAAAAAAAAAAAAATTTGATACACATTACTATTTGTTAATTATTTAGTGATTGACGCAGCTGGATTGGCTTGTTCCTCTCAGCTCATCTTGTGATGTCTGTAATGTTATACTGGACGCGCCAAGTATAACATTATATAAACATTATATTAACAATGTATCATCATATTGCTTAATGTGATTTTAGTAATTACATTAGTATACGGTGCGGTGAGAATTTTTTAGGTTCCAATGTTGCAAAGCAAGAATCAATCTAGGAGGTTTGTGGGAACTTGGAGTTGTTTCAGTGGGAGATTTTTGAGATCCATTAGTTCATTTTTCAAACTTCCGCAAACCAAAGGGAGCACTACAAGCCTCTTTCTCTATTATTAACCAATCACTCTGAGCCCCTGATAAATTTTAACTGGAAAAAGTTATCGGCTTAAACTGATCATTTTCATTTTTTTTTTGAGAGACAACATGCTACTGCTAGGTCTCAAGCATCGGCATGAAGATGATATTCCAACCCTATCGTAGGTGCAGCCAAACGCGTTACATTACACAATTTATCTTTAAGAGTATGCTTATTTCTCCCTTTCATCCCCTGACAAAGTATTTTTGACTTTCCCTTTGGTTAAATCAGTTAGAGATATGGCAATTTCAGCATAATTTGAAATATATGATCGATAAAATCCCATTTAATACAAAAATAGATCTTAAAACATCCTTTTCAGTTTTCGATTGTGCAAATTCCTTATTGCTGCTACTTTCTCCTCATCCTGTGCATGTGTTTCACCCCCAATCACATGGCCTAAAAACTTTGTTAAGGGGTCAGGTACCTTTTAAAGAATCCAAAAATTGATTTTTTTAAAAAATAGCTTATAATTAAATGTGATTCTTTAGAAACATTTAAAAACAAACCTCATTCAAAAATTCGCATTGGAAAAAGAATTACGTCTAAAACACTTTGCGCTTTTCCTATACAACCAATGTTAAATTTAAATTTTGACGTCAATTTTCTCAAAACAGCGATTTTGATCATTGCGCGCACGATTTCTTAAAAACGGTTGCGTAGAATTTAACAAAATTTGAGCTGAATATATTAAACGTACACAGGCACAAAATGACCTACTATTATGTTCCTCAAATTAGAAGTTTAGAATTCACGACTACTTTTTATAAAAAATATCTCGATATTTCGAATTTCTTTAAAAAATAATTTTTTTCTCGGGATCTATAAGTTTTATTTTTTTTATCGTAGGTCATTTTGAAAACACTTTATATCTCGACTCAGAAAAAAAATCTTGGTTTGTTTTAGCAATTCAAATTGGAAAAATCGTGTGCGCAAGGCATGCAGGATTTATTCTTCCGAAAAAATTGTATTATATTTAAAAATAATTAAAAAAACATTATATGCATGTATACTTTTTTTAGCAACTTTAACTAATAAAATAAATCCTTCTTAATATGTGTTTTCAATTTTATAGTCAAAAGTCAATTAGATATAGAGTGACTGTAGTTCTTACAGAGGTCACTTTTTCACGTATTTTGTTAGTTCGAAAGGTACCTGACCCCTTAAATTTCCTTTAAAATTTACATTCACCAAGTCTAATCGTAAAAATTTCGATTCTTAAGTTCCTCAATAACTGCTTTAGTATGCTCACATTGCCCTTTCCAACTGATTTAGAAAATGATGACATCATCAATATATGCAATGTATGTGCAAAACTCCGATGACTCCTGAAGAACATTATTATATCCTTTTGGAATATAAGGGCTGCCCTTGATAAGCTGAAACGCATAGTTCGCCATTCACAAGTTCCATTATGCGTTGTAAATACTGTCAAATTGTTACATTCCATTTTAATCTAACAATAATCCCTCAATAAATCGATCGAAAAAAATATTTAGTGGCCAACGCAGTCTACATTATTTCCTGCGATTCTTTCATAGGATATGTTGGTATCTGCGAATTGATTGTACCATCGATTACTACCGAATTGATTTCAAAAGTAAAGGTAATAAAATGATAGTGTTTGTCCCCGTTTCAATATAGACAATACCTTATGTCGATGCCACTAACGCAAAGGGGGTGCAAGAGAAAGAAACGTTTTAAAAAATGCGATTTTTGTGTTACTGAAGGGATTACAAACATGTAATTTTGCAAAGTAGTTACTTATAAGATGTAAATGATCGCTAAGAATATTCCCTAAAACATTTTGAAATTTGAAAGGGTGAAAATATTCGAAAAACGTACTAAAAATGTTCTAAATTCTCAGGAATTACCGAACCGATTTCATAGTGGTATCAAAATGATGGTTTTAGCTTACAAAGTTGTTCTTGGACAGACCCTGTATATTTCAATCACTACAGTATGATTCGATTTGTTCGTTATTTGGGGTTCCGATAAATTTATCACGTTTCTTCTATATATATATATATATATACTCATATACTATTATTATTATTATTATTATTATTATTATTATTATTATTATTATTATTATTATTATTATTATTATTATTAACTTTTTATGACGTTAATCTAGCATTTATAAGAGTACAAAATTTGTTATAGAAGTAAAAATCGACTACTTAACAGAGTGAGTGGAATGCAGGAGTAACTTAGAAAGTAGTTCAGAAACCGCTTAACAACAGTACATATATAGAAATAATAGGATAAAGTCATCAACACTATAATTGAAAGGCCGAAAACGCATACTGGAAGCCTCTGGTCATAACACCTTACGCCATTCCTCATTCAAAGATTGTCAATCAGTGATAATTATGCCACTTTTGTTAGTTGTCGGATCCTTGCTTATTACCCTTAATCACACCATCTGCTTGTGAGTTTCTTCATTAAGCAGATGGATCCTTTTGAAGTGATAATAACATTCTAGTTGTTATTTTCGGATTATTATAAAGGGTGTCGAAAGAATGATTTGGGGGATAATTAAGAGACAATTATGTTTCCACACCTCTGAACTGGAAATTTATAACGGCTCAAATGAATCGTAATGGAAAAACGTTAGCATCATTTACAGATTACTCTTATTACAACATCATTCATCACTTATTCCATGATGAGTGCGTTTATTTCAGTTGCTGAAGAATAATTTCACAATTCGTCAACAAAATGATCAACAAATTGAATAAATTTCTTGACCAGGAATTCTTACACGGAACGTTGGAGAAAGGATACAAAGTGAATTACTCTCCTCGAACAACTTTTCTGCGATACAAATTTAAGGGTTTCTTTTTCTCCTCGCATTCATCAAGTAAGGTATAATTTATCTTGAAATTCATTTGAAAGGCAATAATCAGCAGCTCTTCTTTTTCAAATATAGACAGACCTAGTCGGTTTGGGTCGGATTCTAAACGATTTCTTTCAGTTACTACACGTGAGATAAAGTCTTTAGAATAAACGAAATGTTTTCAATAATATTATTTTCTGTTATGGTAATTAGAAGTAAACGTCTGAGTTTTAATGCAAAGTAAAGAGGGTGAGAGAAAATGTAATTTTTGATAGAAATGGACTCACGTAGTAAATTTCAATTAAATAATAATTTGTAAATAGAGTAAAGTATGTTAAGGCTAAATCCTAAGGAACCAGAAAATGTTTCTTTTCGGCATATTTTTAATCCATTACATTTTTATCACCAGGACCATGGTATTTTCTGTTATGGACGACTTTCCGTTATATATAGGTTCCATTTCACAAGTGCTACATATAATTTGTTTCGTCCATAGAATATGTTCCATGGAGTTTAACTCAATATCAGACTGGCGATTTAACCTCTAAATTTTACTGTGACATGATATCTGTTCCTGTATTTCACCAATTTCAAAGTTTAGTTATACAGTGCTCAGCAAAAGTTTAGACACTGGTGTTTTTTAACCTTTAAATAAAAAATATGAAAACCTGAGTTTCACAAATGGCTATACTTATTTTCAAATATATTTTATATAATATAGAATAAAAATAATGGTTATAAGATAATATTTAACTGAAAAAAGTAAAATTTGCATATTGCAAAAGTTTAGACACTTTTTTGATTTTTAGCCAACTGTTCATGGAAAAATGCAAATTTCCAAGTTATGATCTCACATGTCTGAAGTATTTAATTATACCTCGATATAGCATCAGTTAGTGAAGATGCCGCGAGCGAAAAATATTCAATTAGATGAGGTAATTGAAGTAGGAAAGCTGAAATGGAAAGGGAAGACTGCTGCAGAAATTTCAGCAGCATTGAATCGTCCAAAGTGATCTGTCTATGAAGTATAGTCTAAGTATGACTCCTTCAAAACAAAACATAATCTGAAAGATCTTATGTGACAAGAAAATGAGATGACAAAAGGATCCAGAAACTGACATTTACACAAGTAAAGATTGCTAATCACATTAAAAGTAAGTCAGAACTTTCTGTGTCGACAGAAATGATTCGTAGATGAATTAAAGAAACAGGTAAATCAATTTACATGAAAATGATAAAACAATCAGCTTTAAAATATCACTAAAAATTGGCGAGAATTCAATTAACTTGCAAACATACGTCATATGGACTCAAATGGTATGCTATGATATTCAGTAACGAAAAAAAAGTGAAATTTGAATGACTCAAACAAGTAGGCATAATATTGGTATGACTTAAAGATCCTGGGATTTTATTAAGTCGACAAAAAGAAGGTGACTTTAAAATAATTTGGTCCTCACTTAGCTTTAATGCTTGTGTATCTGTGGAGTTATTCATTGGTTGCCAAGCAACACAAGACTAAGTACATGCGTTGGAGATTGATTTTTAGTCATTTGGGGAACTTTTGCTGATCTAAAGTATGGATTTTAGCATCTATTTATGTTGCATACAAAAGAAGAACTTCGTTCAACTCTGAAAATACTATTGATCTCAACTGGCCGGCGTTTAGTTCTGATCCGGACCCAATCGAAAAATTTTGTAACGTCATATGTCGTAATGTTTATGCAAATTTTTGCTATAATTTTCTTTTAATGAGGTTCGAGCTGCTGTTGAACATGTTTGGTACGAAATAGACCCCCAAGTGACGCAGCATTTAGTTTTTTTGATGAAAAGTCGCATTCTTGCACTAACTGCAAACAATGCGGGTTCAACTCGATTTTAATTTGTAGTTATTTTTTCTGTAAATACACAAATTGTATATACTTTTGCCACAATGTTAATTTTATTTTTTTGTCATTATATTTTATGTAAAAGGTAAAATTCAAAATTTAATACATGAAATATATTTAATGTAATATATGACAGATGAATTACAAACATTCAGTACATACTTCTGAAAATAGAAGCGTAAACGATCATTGTCTAAACTTTTGCTGAGCACTCTTTATACATATATATATATTATTGATCCTATTATAGTGATTCTTATAATGATCCTATAATATGATCAGATTACAATAATCCTATTATGATTCCGTAAATATGATCCTACTATAGTGACTCTATTACGATCCTGTAATATGATTCTATTATATTTTGTTGTAGACGAAATCGAGTTATACTGAAGCAGAAAACCTATTTATGAGCAGTATAGGAGTGTTGGAGTGTTTTAATATATACTATACGTTTAATATTACTAAAATTAATAGAACTTTGGTATAAAAATGCAAATATGATTTGTCACAGGCTTAGAAAACTTGTTTTATTAAATGCCATTTTTTCCACTTTCGACTACATAGTTTGTTAATGCTGACGTCAAACCACTTTTGAAAACTTAAAGTACAGATTTGTCAATGGTTAATTAAAAAATCATTTGCTTTTACAATAACAACACATATTACGTCTTAATCGGAATTTTAAAATGAATTTAAAATTAGATATTTAATGACGCTAAAAAACCATGCATTAATATCGCATGATAAATTCAACACAGTCTTCGTTTCAAACTTTATGCAGGTTGTTCATCCGCACAAACATTAATGGAAAACCAAAGTTGTAGCTTACACATGTTCACTTTCAATCCAAAAATTAAATTAAATTAAATCACAAGAGAGTATACGATATAACCATTAATCACCGGGAGCTTTAAATTTTTGACATTTTGTCGACTATTTAAATATATATATACATGTTTGATTTTTCTGAAAATTCAAGATTATGAAGAAAACGATTGATTTCATATTTGTCAAAGACGATTTGGTCAGAAGATGTTTAGGGGCAGACAACAACAACAAAATAATAATAGTACTGATCACTTTGTAAAATAAAATGCACGAAATGATCTACTGTTGTAAATTGCAATGATATGGGTATTGTGAAATATGTGTATTCATTTGAAAATATTCATGGATAGATCTACCCAACATATATAAAATCCCAATGAAACGACTTTATGAAACGACTGGTTAAACGACTGATTTAGTTTCACAGATATTTCGTCTAAAATAAAGAAGGTTAGCTACACTGTAAAAAATTTTGCCGTTAAAAAACGGAAATAGTACTGGTAATCTAGACACCAGCACTACTTCCGTTTTTTAACGGAAAAAAAAATACAGGAATAGTTCCGTTTTTTCACAAAATATTTCCGTTTTTTAATATTTCCTTATGTGAAAATTTTCGTTTGAAAAGTTAAAAGAATTTTTCAAGGACAAACTAACATCTTTGTGATTTTTATTCTTTACTTTACAAAGGCATGTTAATATCAGGGACACATTATATACATTTAATTTAAACAACAGAGAAGAAATGTTACTAACCTTCCATGGGGTTTGAACTCACGACCTTGTCTGTCGTAGCCGGTAGTGTAATACCATTACGCTATGATTTCATATAGCACCATTTTAAATACCTTTACTTATTTCGGATGCATTTCATGAAGTAAAGACAAGATTTTTGAACGCGGGTTTATTTTTGTAGAGATAATATTTTTTTATTGGGCGGACAGTTCTAAATCAAGTTTTACAGATTTTCTTTCTATAATTTCTAATAGTTAGCTTTTTAATTTTAGCTTTATATATATATATAAAAAGTTTAACCTTTAAAATATTACATGCATAAATGAAAGTATTAAAAAATTTTGTTTCCTTCTTTTTGGAAGAGTTTTAAAGCTATTTTATTCATATTTATTTATTTATTTTATAAAAGGATACTAACACACTTAAAAAAAAAACAAAAAAAAACATGTATTTTAAAAAATATTTTGTATGACGATCTGTTGTAAACTCAATAAAGATAATTACTATGGGTTATGGGTTATTAAAATTAATTACATTTATTGATTTTTATAACTTAGGTAATCGTCAAAATGATAATAATTTCGATGTATTTTAAATTTTAAGAGCGAATTTCTTAATTTGAATATATTAAAATATGTATATATTAAAATTAAAAGTAGATTTTTTTCCACTTAAAATATCTTTCGCACTTTTTATATCATCATATAAATAAATTAAACATATTTAAAATTATACTGAAAAAAAAACTTTCCTTAGCTATCTCAATCTTATTATTATAATTTAATAATAAGATTTTTATCTTATTTTAAGAATCTTATTTTTTAATTTGTAAAAATATGCTATCTTTTTAATATACTTTAAATTTTATGTGCGAACTTCTTAATTTGAATAGATTAAAAAATATTTATATTAAAATTAAACGTAGATTTTTTTCCACTTCAAATAACATACGCACTTTTTATATTATAAATAAATTAAACAAAATCAAACTGAAAAAACAAACTTTCCTTAACTATCTGAAACTTAAAAAGAATTAATAATAATAATAATAATAATTATTATTATTTTAATATTGTAAAAATATGCCATC
Organism: Maratus speculifer; assembly: GCA_964019185.1. Classification (NCBI taxonomy): domain Eukaryota; kingdom Metazoa; phylum Arthropoda; class Arachnida; order Araneae; family Salticidae; genus Maratus; species Maratus speculifer. The sequence goes on from CAXHSM010000663.1 coordinate 29,890, forward strand.
GTTTTATAATTAAAACAGAAAAAAATAAGAGAAATGTTGCTATGTTTTTCTATTTGTCATACAAATGGCGCCCCGACACTTATCAGTTAAAAATGCTGATAACTTGTGCTGTTTAAAACGGAAGATGTTCTGTTTGCGGTGAGATTTACGGAACAGTTACTGCATTTTTAATCTCAAAATAGCAAAAAACGGAAATACTGCTGTTTTCTTGGAAAAATCAAACTATTCCGTAAAATTTTTGGGAAAAGTTTGTGTATATTGACGGATATTTTTTACAGTGTAGTGAAAATGATACCAACTATCCGTTTATGCATAGTTTTCAAAACTGGAATTAAAATGTTTAAATTTTCATTATTTTTCGAGATTTTTTTTTTTTAAAATTTTAGTGACATTTTATTAATTATGGCAACAAAATTGCTCCATTTTTGTGGAATAAAGAGTATAATAGGGAAAAACTATAGGGATAATTAGATATCTTCTTTTACGTTGTTTTGATTGTTTATGCCAATCGATAGTGATGACAATTTTGTATTTAAATTATGTTTTATTTGAAGAAATAAAAACTTACGTTTCTTATATTTGATATTCAAAAATCACTTTACTTTCGAAAACAAAAATATCATCTGTTATTTTCCTCATTGACATAAACTCCATTGACTTAAAAAAGCTTTTTTCAATCAGTTAAAATAGGCCTTTAAAGTCAAAATGTTTTACATAGAAAAAACAATTTTCTAAAGCATTTATTTTAATTCATAAAATGGACATATTTTGAAGAGATTCGTTCTAATAATGTCATTTATGTAAACGCTTAAGAAAAGGGAAAACGAAATTAATGGGAATTATTAATGATGGGGATATCATACGGTCATTTTAGGTAGATTTCGTATAAAATACTACCTATTGCATTCTCTCCCATGTTGGAATTTCTGAAAATTTTTTGCGGATCTACACGAATCATGACTCCTAGACCCCAAAACTACCATCAGTAAAAAAGTTTATCTATCTATCTATCTATCGGTGTATATCACTTTCTTCTGGACACGATAACTTCCATAATTATGCTCAGATCTTCTTCAAACTTTTACATAAAATCAAGGAGCTTAAAATCTCGGTCGAATTCGTTAATGGGCAAAATCGGACCACGGGGGTGGAAATAGGGAGGGTTTTGTGAAAACCGAAAAAACGCGATAACTTCTTAATTAAAATAGATATCGAATCAGTTTAAAGTTTATATTACTTCTAAGAAATGGGCAAAAAGTTTATGCGTGACAGATTTTTGATAAAGTTAAAAATGGGCTCAAGGGACGAAAAAAACATGGTTTTTGGGAGAAAAAAATTCATAACTTCGTCAATTCTCAAGATAGCAAATCCAACTAAATTTTATATAAATGTACTCAATATTATCTAAAACTTTTGTATTTACAAGTTTTTGATAGGACCAACTTTTACCGATGAAAAAAATTAAAAACGAAAAGAAAAAGGGGGATTAAAAAGAAAAAATCCATAACTTACTCAATTCTTAAGCAATCAAATCTAATTAAATTTATTTTACATCTTCACAATAATACCTACAACTTTTATATTAACAAGTTTTTCATAGAGCCAATTCTTAAAGCAAAAATAAATTAAACAAAAATAGGAGTTTGAGAAAAAAAACCTCAAATACAAACTGCTTATATTCTGACTAATTTTTAAATTCATTTTTGATTTTAAACGCATCCAAATGAGAGATCCTCTTATTTAGGAACTATATAACTTGACGTATTGGCCAGTTTTTTGATAAAGACAAAATATATTTTTAAAAAGGCTGCCAAAAAGGGTATTTTGAACAGAATTTCCCGAAGTTATCGTCTTTGAAAAATTGAGGAAGTATAACAAATTGCGTTTTTTCTGAGTCATTTTTAAATTCATTTTTGTTCTCAAACCCTTCCAATTTACAGGTCCTCTTATTTAGGAACTATGTAATGTGACGGATTGGCCAGTTTTTTGATAAAGGCAGAATATATTTCAAAAAAGGCTGCCAAAATGGGCACTTCGCACAAAATTTACCAAAGCGATCTTGATTAATGAACTGTGGGTATTCAAATAACAAATTGGTTATTTTATGACTCATTTTTAAATCCAATTTTGCTTTGAAGCGCATTCAATTGACAGTTTTTTGTTACTTAGAAACTATATAATGTGCGTATTAGTCGATTTTTTGATAAAGGGTGAATATATATATTTTAAAAGCTGTCAAAGTAAGCACTTCGCAAAAAAATTTCCCAAAGCGATCATCATTAAAGAATTGAGATTGTATTCAAATAACAAATTGTTTATTTTATGACTCATTTTTAAATTCAATTTTGCTCTCAAACGCATTCAATTAACAGTTATTTGTTATTTAGGAACTGTGTAATGTGCCGTATTGGTCAGATTTTTGATAAAGGCTAAATATATATTTAAAAAAAGCTGTCAAAGTGGGCACTTCGCGCAAAATTTCCCAAAGCGATCTTGATGAAAGAATTGTGGATGTATTAAAATAATAAATTGGTTATTTTATGACTCATTTTTAAATTCAATTTTGCTGTCAAACGAATTTAATTAACAGTTTTTTGTTATTTAGGAGCTATATAATGAGCATATTGGTCAATTTTTTAAATAAAGTAAGAATATAATTCAAAATATGTTGCCAAAATGGGCATTTGAGTAGAATTTCGTTTAAGATGATTTTGATAAAACCAGTTCTTACAGAAAAATAAAAAATTTTTTAAAAGCGGCTGAATAAAGTAGTTAAACTGCGTTTATCGCTAATCTTTTTTTTTTTTTTTTTTTTTTTTTGAGATGGAAAATTTTCGAAATATACCTCCGCCTATAGGCCATGCCGACAGGGATTTTTTTAAATATCTTCATGAAACGAATTTATAAAAATGGATATGTGAAAAGAATAGTATATAACATAATAATTGTTCAACTGAACTCAAGGACTATAAAATTTCCTGTTTAGTTTTCAATTCAATTTTAAAGAAAAACCGACATCATTATTTTTTTCTCTGTCTCACATTTACAGCATTAGAAAATTTGCTATAGCTATGGACCATATTCTTTTTTTCGGTTCGAGACTGTAAAAATCCTAATTTTACAAAGAAATATTGTTTATGGTACTTATTGCACGCAGATGATTACAGAAAATTTCGTTTACACTTAAAAGAATATAAATGGTTTAGTATTTGTTCCCACCTATTAAAGAAATGAAGACCATTCTTCATTTTGGTTAAAGACTCTAAAAATTGCCATTTTACCTTATTTTTCGCCATAAGAATGTTATCCATTAGAGAAAAATAATTATAATTTAAAAGAATTAGTATTTTAATGATAATACATTTTTAATATTTTCCATTTAAAAATTTTAAGAATTATTATGAGACCTTTGGAATCACCTGGATATCTAAAACGAATATTTCAAATAATAATTGACCAACTCAATGCAAAGAGAATAAAATATCTCCACTTGGTTTACATTAATTCTTTCTTTGTTCTTGAGTAACTCTATAATTTTGTGCTAAGCGCATTTCATGAAAAGATTTATCATTATGTTCGCTAACAGCAATCTCTTCAATTTCAGCATTAGTGATTATGTCATTATTTTAAAAACTCTTTATTTTTAAATACTTCCTCTATGTTTTGGCATATCAAATTATTTTGAGTTAATAAAAATGTATCATCAGGATATTTTACATTTTGCACCCCTTTCTTTTTATTATTATTTAACAAATTAAAGCCTCAGTTAAATCTCTGCGGTATTATTTTATTTTTACATGAAGTTCGAAAGCTAAATAAACAGAGAGACCACCATGATGTTTGATGATCTTTCCAGCGACACATTTCGTTAGACCATAAAACTTATAAAACGAGAATGATAACAGCCATTAAAGATTATCTCTTTTCTTACTGAGTAACTCCAGAACGTCGTGCACTGCTAAGTGCGTTTTATGAAAAAATTGATCTTTTTTCATAAAAACATTCGCAATCTCTTCAATGTCAAAATTTGTGAGTGTGTTGTCATTTTCTCTATTTTTGAAGTATCAAATTCAGGTTGGCAAGTGGTTTAGAAAAACACAGTTAAAAAAAGGAACGACAAGTATTTTCTTATAGAAAATATTTCCAGTAATATAAAGGGATTAAAGAAAGGGAATTTCTCTTTAACAAAATACTGGTATTTAATAATGTCTGGTATTTAATACTGTACAGTCTTTTTTTCTGACTACTCGCTCTCTTGAAATTATTTTAGGATGACGAAAATACATCATCAATCCACTGGTCCATTTTTTGAACACCAGTTTTTAAAAAATATTTAAGCTGCGTTTTTGCAACATTTTCTAGTAGTGCTCTCTTCGAGGTAAGTTTCTACGAAATTTATAAAAAAGATTTTTCTTTTAAAAAGTGGTACTGAATGGAGGCATGGGATTTAATATTTTGCCCTTTTTTATTATTATTGAATAAATTACAGCCACTGGGCTGTAATTTGATACAATATTCTTTTATTTTTACATGAAGTGCTAAAGCTGAATTATCAGTGAGACCACTTTAATGTTTATCAATTTTTCCAGCATTTTTTTTAAACCATAAAGCTTATTAAATAAGCCATTAATCTAATGCCATTAAAGGTGATTTTTTTTGTTATTCGGTGACTCTAGAACTTCATGCATATTTGTAAGTACGTTTTATGAAACATTTGATCTTCTTCAAGTTCAATAGCCGCAGTCCCTCCAATTTCAACTTTTTTAAATGTGTTGTCATTTCATAAACTCTTTCCAGTATTTTTTCTATTTTTTGGTGTATCAAATTATTTTAGAGTAATGAAAATGTATGAGCGGGATTTTTTACATTTTGCTAATATTTTTAGAGTTTCGTATTTAAAAAATGAAAACGTATCTATTATAAGATCACAGCAAAACCTCCTTACGGTGTTCTGAGTGCTGCTTTGTTCATTTTCCCATGATAAAATCCGGTAGACCGTAAAAGCTATTAAACGGCAATAGACGGCGCCATTACATCGGACTTTCTTTATTTCGATATAATGCATACGTATCAGTAGCAATTAAGGTAAAAAAGCGAAATCCACTTTCGCCATCAAAATAATGCAAAAAAGAAATGTACACTCCCACACAAAGGAAATGAGTTAAAATAATAATTATTTTTAAAATACTGAATAAAACTGTACTTTAAATGTTTGCTATGAGTGCGGGTCAGTATGCTGTATGTTTTTGCATCTTAAATTGTAATTACTTAGACTGATATATTAAATTCAGAGAAATTCTGATTAACTTATATACGTGGAAAATTAGAGGATATATTTGTTTTCTGGAAAAGTGTTTTGATTTATTCGAAGAAATAATTTGACCTTAATTAATTTAAGAGACGACATTCTCATACTACTATAAATTTCCGAGAAATATTCTACTCCAGACAATGTTCAAAATTCCATCTTGAAATCATTGTGGCAGAGACAATTATACTGTGTTATGTGAATCAAATGATGCTATCTTCTTCCTTTTTTTTTTAAATAAAATTTGTTTCTCTTACCTTATGGAGTCATTTAATTGGGATGGAAAATAGAGCATTTTTGAGAATTATTATTCAAGGAGAAAAACTATTATTAACATAATTGACAAAAGTAAAAGATGTTTCTATTACACCCAATTGTGTTTCACAGTTCTTTAATAGTGTTGCCAAAGGGGTATTTTTTTTTAAATCATTTTTTTTTTATTGACTCCCCTTTTTTTGAAATTGTTAATCTACTTATTTTCGCGTTGTTTTATCTATCATTAAATTTTATATATCTATCTACCTATTTTATATATCTATCTATTTATCTATCATTCATTATCGGTGAATTTTATTTATTTCGATATTAAAAGTTTGGTTGCAATCAAGAAATTGGAATTGAGAAATAGTAGCCCACTGGCAACACTACATTAGCTTTAATTCTCTTGTCACCCTGAACCTCATACGAGGCTCTTGCTTCGAAATGCAATATTTGAAAGAAATAATAAAGGCAGTTTTTTTTTTTTTTTTCGTTTAGTAATATCACTCAATCATTTATAATACATAGGAGGCTTCTAAATAATTGCTTTAATCACACTTAGATGTCAGACTAGATAATTTCTATTATTATTTACTATTGTTGCTTCATTGTTTCCGAAGAGAAATGAATTAATTTGTGATCTGCTTTATTCTTTGAGTTATTTAGTATTTTGCGAGATAAAAAATGGTTTATTATTCTTTAACCTTCCCTTAACGTGTGCATGCTTTCTAATAAATTTTAAACATAACATATTCCTTTAAAAATGTGGAAGTGTGTTAGGCTTAAATAGAAAAAAAAAAATAGATAGAGCAACCTTACAAAAAAGAAAAAAAAAATAACAATATTTTTGAACATGATTTATAGTGGTATTTTAAAAGTATTAAAAGTTAGAAAGATTTGTTTTCTGTATTTGATTTTGTATTTCCCTAGAAATACTATATTTCCCTGTTAAATTCTGTTAAAAGCAAGTCAGAAGTTATGCATACTGAAATTGATTAAACTGAAGACTCAAGAGACAACTAATTGCCTCGAGCCAATTTGTCATGGCTGCCACATGTGATGCACCTATGTTTGTAATTCAAATCAGTTATCAACTGATGCATAGGTATGGACAATGCCATATTTATGAATCTGTCCAAAACGAGGATTTGAATCGGAACCAAACCGAAAACAAAATACTTTAACTGAAAAATTATTACTAAATCATAAGCCGTTATTTTTAAGAGAACTAAAATAGATACCAAAAAGAACGATTTTATTAACTCAAACGAAACGAAAATCGGAACAAATATGTTACCTTTCGATGAACTGTTAAGTTCTAGAAGATTTTGTCTTGTTAATAATTTTAAATTATAGTTCTTACTTCAACTTTTCTTTATTTTCTTTTATTCCCGAAGAACAACAGACAATGAAATCAAAATTTCATCTTCATTCGGAAGCGTAAAAGTTTTGGATACTTATTTGCTACATTTTAACTGTCGTGCGGTGGACTACGTTTGTTAATGTTTTTATTACCTCCGGATGCTGTTTAGTTTATTAACGAGCTGTGCGTGTTGTGGAATAGGCAATGTACACGCAAAATTCTTGTTCAAAATGCCAACTTCAATGCGACTGACGACAGAACGATTTAACTGCGCGGAAATTTTACTCAATCAACTAGCTTTTTTGCTGCACAAAATTCTAAAAATACAAAGTATCTAAAAAGTAATTTTAATAAAGTACAAAGAATGAAAGAAAAGAAGTGTTCATAAATTTCTTCTACGACCTAGATAAGTACCATTTTACTCTATAAATTTCAGAAAGGGCATTTCTATTAGATCTCAAACACACACTAATGCGATCAAAAATATCTCTACAGTAACGATTTTTCATGAAATAATTTAATACATTTGGTCCGTTTTTTACAGAAATTCGGTTTTTCTAAATTGCGCATACAAAATGCTATTTCAATTTTTCAGATTAATAGATGATGAAATTTTATAAACAGTTGAACAATCGGACCTTTCAGACTCTGTAAAAAATTTCAAAGATGTTCGTAAAAATTCGAAATTTCTACTGTCATTCATGTTGCCAAACAATTCACGTACTTTTTTTAAACAAAAATTTAATGAAAGTGTTTCATAAATGTGTCAAAATAGCAAATATTGATGTGAGAATAGCCTTGACAGGTAACAGAACAAAAATCCAAGTTAAATTTTCATGTTTACTGTATAAACAATTTCATCAAGCACTGGAATAGAAAAATATTGGCAACAGATTGCGTATTTTTTTATTTTTATTTATTTACTTTTTTACAATGTATGCTGTAATAATGTATGCTGTAATAATGTATGCTGTAATTGCAATTTTACAATGTATGCTGTAATAAAAACATAATTTTATTCTTCTCCAACAAGATAACTGGAAAATTCAGTCAACCTAATCAATGTCTGAGTTCTTTTGAACGACTTTTTTGTGTAATTGGGGCCTCTAAGCATATGTGGAGAAAGCTGGAATCCTCATAGAATCAAATGATCTATTTGAACGTCATTCTGCGTTTCGTTTACTAAATTAATGTGTTATTACATCATAACATTTCAAATAGCAATATGCCAAATAAAAGATATACATCATCAGATATCGATACAGCGATCGGATTTTACCACAAAATTATATTCTAAATATAAATATTTAGCAAGTTAAACATAATCTTTTTTTTCGCAAAAAAAAAAAAAAAAAAAAAAAAAAAAAAAAAAAAAAAAAAAAAAAAAAAAACCTATTAATTTTCACATTATATGTTTCATGGCTTTATCTTTGTTTTTTTCCTTCATTTAGTCACTAACCCTTTCGGGTCTGGTGTACTATTAATAATACGTGTCTTTTAATTGAGTATTATTTTTTTTTAACAAATACGTTTGTTGCTGTTTACATAAAGTAATGTTAGTAATGTCTATCCATTTGTTAAACAACTCCATTAACATTTAGGCATTCAGTAATGATAATAATAACTTTATACCTTGAAACATATATTTCACTGTTTTAATTTAAAATAAAGGTCCCTTGCCTGAATAAATAATGTATAAAAAATTACAAAAAGTATTATGACGTTGTAATATCAGTTAAATCTTGTAATATAATATTTTCTAAACATTTCTAAAAACCCATCCCCCTCTCTCTCTCTCTCATCTCATGTCTTCTCATGAGATAGTATTGTGGTGTGAAAACCCATCCTTTATTTATTGTCATATGAATATGAGTTGAATAATACGCAAAAAACAATGTTCGTTATGGATCAGACAATGAAATATTCGTCAAACTCTGATTAATATATTTAGATAGCTACACTGTTAAAAATTTGAGACTTTTACCGCATCGTCACTCCACCGCTTTTATAGAAAGCAATTACTCTACTGTACTATAGAGCATTTTCATTGGTCAAAATAGAGATATTCTATAATAGCGGTGGAGTGACGATGCATCAGGAGTTTCAAATTTTTAACGTTGTAGTGTTAATGTTATTAGCGTTATTAGTGTTAATATTTTCTAAAAATTTAAAAAATAATCGGGTCCAAAAGGGTTATGACAGACATTTAGTAGAACTTTCAGATTTATCAGTTAAGTAAATATTTTTTTAAAAGTAAATTTTTTAATAAAAAGGTAAAATTATTGTATTTTCAGAATAGACTGAAACGCAGTTAAGTTGTATAATAAAAGTTCTTGAGTTAGATAGACAGGTCTTGTGTTAGATAGAGATGTGCTAGACAAGTGATAATTTTCTTTACAGTACAAATTTAATTTGGAAAAATAATTTCAAAGGTACAATGATTAGGGCCTCCGTGGCCGAGTGGGTAAGACGCCATTCTGCTAATCTGGAAGTTGGGGTTCGATTCCCGCTGGCTAAATTGCACACATATTTTGTGTGGAGTTCCTGGTTGTATTTCTCTTGTGATGTAAATTTCTTTGTGCTATCTTGTCTTTGTATATTCACGATGACTTATAAGCAGACTTTCATGTCGAGAACATAAGTTAGATGTATGTTGTACAATAATTTTTTAGGATCAGGTTGCCTCGACGATCCTTATTTATTGGAATTTAGCAACTTTTGACTTTGTTATTTTTACTAAAGTATTTTCGCTTATCTCTTATGCATATTATTAGAAATTAGAAAAACTCGTTTTACTTGGAAGCAAATAAGCTTGTTAGTAAAATTTCAAAATTTTAATAAAAAAATTCAAATATTTCCAAGTTATTTCTCCTCAACCAATTTCTAACAATAACAACTGTTTTTTTTATCATGTTTTTAAGAATCTACTCTATAGACTTACGTCCCGTCAGACGAAGACACTTCGGAAGTAATGTTAAACCCATGGAGCAGTCTTTTTCAAATATTTCATTTTAATTTCGATACTGTTAAATATTATTTTGAATTGGATAGCTGAAATTTATCCCTATATTTTCCTTTTTTTTTTTCCTTTTTTTTATTTTAGTTGTAGATTTTTTTGTGGTGACGCTTTGAATTTCGGAACCAAATGAGAGAAGGGGAGTAATTTTATTCAAGAAATCAGGACTAAAATTCGAAAAAGGTAAAGGACGAATGTAGAGATCGATCCCGGCTATGTAATGAAAAAAAATATTAAAAAAAATTCGAAATGCAAACAAAATATTTGAAAAGAAACTTCGAACCGATTTAACATTAGCTCGCAAGTATCTTCGCCTATCAGACTGGGAATTTTAAGAATGATAGTCAGTTTTCAAATTCCCGTCGAATACTTATTTTTATATTATTTATTAAAATATTACTCATAGTTTGTAAGCTTAAAATGTTAAATTCAGCATACACTTTAAAATTGGGAGGAGTAAAAAGAACTCTTTTTTATTTAGAGCGTAGATTTCCCAAATATTGTCTAAGCTTATTTTTAATCAAAAATAAAATAAATCGATATTTTCGAAATTTTTGGCGATTCAAAGGATAAACAGCTCCATTAAGCTACAAATAAAATATATTTTAGCTTAACTGTTCAGTTTATTTGAATTGAATTTACACGAAGCTGTGACGAAGCTGTAGCAAATTAAGTTCTCAAGACATTAGAATCATATATGAAGGCCAAGGTCAAAAAGGATTTTTTCTATTATTATAGCTTCTAGATTATCTACATTATCTTCTCTAAACATGGTTTTAATACAAAAATAAAAAAATAAAACTGATGTTGACGGAAACGCTTGCAGGTATATATATTTAATATGCAAACATATTAATGAATAATAATAGATGGAGAAAAGTGACAAAAGGAAGCGACGGAAATCCAATTTGAAGATTTTCCCAGAATAGGTATTCATTATACGACGCTATCAGCCAATTTGTGTGATCATTTTTTTTTCTATGAACATCAGCGTTTTTTATTGTGATACTCTCATCTGCTGTCCAAAGTTAATTTGCTTTTAATCGAAGTTAATTACATTTGATAGACAAAAAAACTCTTTGAAAACCGGAATTACAAACACCTAAAATAAAAGGTTTTAAAATCCAAACATTTATCAACAATGGCGATTTTTTAAATGGGCTAGCATTTTTAGAGTAATTGTATTAAATATTATAGATATAGAATTCTTATTTTAATGATTAATCAGCACATTTTCTCCTTACTATTTAGAGCAGTTTTAATTTATATTGAAAACCAAATTGTTTAGTGCATTTTCTAGAGATCCAAAGTTCCTTGTTTATCGTTTACCTTTTACGTTCCTACACCTAAATTATCTAAAGACAGTTTTTTTTTTTTTTTTTACAAATATGAAAAACAGCCATGTACTGTAGTTATAAAATAAAATTGTAAAAAATTAAAAAGTCTGTAAATTAAAAAATTAAAAACTGTCATATTTATCCATATTAATTTCAATGAAAATATTTTACAAGTTCCATGAAAAGAACTCTTGATATCTCTTGACATATTTCCTTATATGTTTACACTTTAAATGTGTTAAGGAGACACAGTACCTTGTAATTGGTCAACATATCGATTTTCTTTTTTTTATATTAAATGAAAACTTTTTTAATTGTGAATATTTTTATCCTCATTTTTACTTATACGACAATTATATCGCAAGATATTGTAAATTTTCTTATTAGATGCAGCGCAATTACCCATACAAATGAAACGTTTAAACTAATTTTTCACCGTGTTCATATTTTCACAATTTGCTTGTTCAATAACATTAAGGCTTTTTTGCTAATTTAGATAGAAGAAGCGGACTTAGATAGAGAAATAATTTTTACTTCTTCTATATGGGGTATTTAATATTTTTCTTTATGGATTTAACATTGAAATTTATAATTATTAAAAAAATATTTAAATTGAGAGTTAGTTGAATTTCTTCAATTTTTGATATGCACGAGATTAAAAAAAATATTAAATGCAAAATCCCATACCTCTAAAAATGCATACACAGATTTATGTAGTATATTCTAATGAATGTTAAAAAAATTGAAGCCAAAATTTTCATATTTATAAAAATAGTAGAAATTTGTAAAAAGTTAAATTAGAAAAAAAATATTAAAATAGGCTGTTTTACATTAAAAAAAAAAAAAATAAGAATTAATTTTCAGAATTAGCATTGTGCTATCACATATATTACAATATTATTCAAAATCGAAGAGATGGTTTCAAAGATACCGTGTCTCCTTAATCAATCAAAAAAGATAAATTTACTGGACTAGAAAAGCGCAGTGTTGCCAGTGGACTACTTATTTTTAATTCAGATTTCTCGATTGGTACTATTTTTTTTAACGCTATTATTCCCCATGTTTTCACCTTAATTAATATGTCATTACATAAAGTGCAATTTAACCATTCCAAAAAGTGGTGCCAATCAAGAATCTGATTTAAAAAAAAGTAGCCCATCTGTCAACACTGGAAAAGCGATGAAAAATGTGTTTAGAACACATAAAAAATGCATCAGTATGATCAAAAAGCCGAGATTTTTCACTAATGAAGCGTAGGTTACTGATTTAGATATTCTTCTGATGAAAACAGCAACAACAAAACTATAATTAAGGGAGTGAAAACGTTTTAAAGATTTTTTAACGCTTTCGAACGTAGTTGAAAAGTGTACGAATTCTGTTAAACTGTCTGTCGACGTTTCTATGAGAACTAATTCTTAAAAATGTAAGCGGATTTGTATGCAATTATTACAGTTTTGATGCCTACTATAGAATGTTTACTTTTGAAAATGAAATGTCAAGTAATTACAGTTTGTTTAAAGAGGTACACAAAAATTTCTGTAACAATATGATTCATGGGATAAAATCGTTTCCGATGCATTTCAATATTACAGTTCTTCAAATATAATGAATTTTATGTTTTACTGAGCTAGATTAAAACAAGCTTTCTCAGGGATAAAGAATAAATAATAGCATTTATAGTTCATTTACAAAGACGGGCAGAACAATTTGCTGACATTACGGCAAAAAATTGCATGCAATGAATTTTAACATGAATTTTTTAGCACATGGAGTGTATACAGGGTACTATACCAGATCGACAAACTTTGAGGAGTGATAGTAGATATAAAGACAAACATTATTAAATAGGAAACCATGGGGCGCAAACGTCTTCTGTAGGAGCTAAGGGCCATTAAAGTTTAAGGTTCAAAAATTCAAACGCTGATAAAAATTAGAAAAAAAGGTTCGATTTGTTTGCGGTTTTCTCTAAAATTATTCTTTATATCACGAATTTTTATTTTTTTAATTTTAAAGGTTAAGTTCAAAAATTGTCGATAGAGGGCGCTTTAGACTTTAGAGTAACGAATAAATACTTTTTGCCGTTTTTTTGTGCATGGGGTTGAAATTATTCTAAAGTTTAGACTTTAACTTAAATTTTAAGCTCAAAATCGGAAACATGTGGATCTGTTACCTACTGAAAATTTAACTGTGAACCGAGGGGGAGATTTTAAACGCTCATAAACATTGTACAAACTAATCGATTTTGTTGCGGTTTGCGTGTAGGTCATTCCCTTGGTAATTATTTTATTCAAAATGGCGTACAGCTTTCATGTCCTCATTTTTTGATACAGGGCGCTTCCGACACATCTCCGACATTTCAATGGCATTACTCCTGGATGTTTTACTACCAGACCACCATACTTCTAGGAAATGTAAGGGATGCAAAGACGACTTGGAAACACACAGGAATATAACGTTGGAAGTTGATTTTTTGCATGTTACGTTTAAAAAAAAGCAGAGAAAAAAATAACAGAAACAAGCAGAGAAACAGCAACATGTTAAAGTGACAGAACAAAGTTTATTTAAAGGTTTTACTGCAAAAAGTGGTCGAAAATACGACCAGAAAAAGTTCGGTAAACTTAACAGCGACAGTAGATGGCGCTGCGAATTTCTTGCGGTAGATGGCGCTGAACGGTAATGCGCGTGAAAGTTTCTCTCTCGTTGCGCACCCTATGTGATTCCAGCACGATCGGGCCCTTTCACATTTTACCAATAATGTTCACCGATACCTCAGCGTAACATATGGACAGCGGTGGATAGGTCATGGTGGCCCGGTTTATTGGCCTGCCAGATCACTGGACCTATCAAGTATGAGCTTCTTTTGATGGGGTCACACGAAAAGTTGGGTGTATGAGAATCCCGTACCATGAATTAAAGACTTAGCAGCTCGTATTTCTGTAGCTTCAGGAAATCTATCAAAGATTCCAGGAATCTTTCAAAGCGTGAGGAATTACATGCGACGCCGCTGTCAAGCATGTCGAATTTCTTCTGGTCGTAATTTCGAACATCTTTTCTAGTAAGACCTTTAAATAAACTGTTTTATGTCATATTAACGCGTTGCTGTTTCTCTGCTTGTTTCTGTTGTTTTTTTCTCTGCCTCCTTTAACCATAACTCGCAAAAAAGACATTTTCAACATTACATTCCTATGTGATTCCGAGTCGCTTTTGCATCCCTAACACTTCTTGGAAGTATGGTAGTCTGGTAGTAAAACACCCAAGAGTAATGCCATTGAAATGTCGGAGATGTGTCGGAAGCGCCCTCTATCAAAAAATGAAGACATGAAAGCTGTACGCCATTTTGAATAAAATAATTACCAAGGAAATGACCTACACGCAAACCTCAACAAAATCGATTAGTTTCTACAATGTTTATGAGCGTTTTAAATCTCCCCCTCGGTTCATAGTTAAAATTTTGCTGGTTAACCGATCGACATGTTTCCGATTTTTTGCTTAAAATTTAAGCTAAAGCCTAAACTTTAGAATATTTTCAACCCCATGCACAAAAGAACGGCAAAAAGTATTTGTTCGTTACTCTAATGTCTAAAGTGCCCTCTATCGACAATTTTCGAACTTAAGCTTTAAAGTTAAAAAAATAAAAAATCGTGATATAAAGAATGATTTTAGAGAAAACCGCAAACAAATCGACTCTTTTTTCTAATTTTTATCAGCGTTTGAATTTTTGAACCTTAAACTTTAATGGCCCCTACCTCCTACAGAAGACGTTTGCGCCCCATGGTTTCATATTTAATAATGTTTGTCTTTATGTCTTCTATCACCCCTCAAAGTTTGTCGGTCTGGTTGCGAAACACCCTGTATTACCCCCCCCCCCCCCAAATGTCCTCTCTGGTAACTTTTCTGACGCGCGTTCCGCCGGGTTAATGATGTTAACTTACCTTAAATACATTGGAATTAAAAAGGAACACTGAAAGGCATTACAACATGTTTTCTATAGATTAAGAAGTGCGTAGTGTTTATCGTTCATTTATACA
Organism: Maratus speculifer; assembly: GCA_964019185.1. Taxonomy (NCBI): domain Eukaryota; kingdom Metazoa; phylum Arthropoda; class Arachnida; order Araneae; family Salticidae; genus Maratus; species Maratus speculifer. The sequence continues at coordinate 45,200 of CAXHSM010000663.1, forward strand.
GACCACGAAATATTTTGATTACATGATTGATTACGATGGATTTCATTGTGCGAAAAAATGACAGTGATTTTGTGTAAATTTTTCGATAACATTCTAACAGTGTTAGAAAATACTTCATAATTCATGCTTGATATATGGTTTTTTATTTTCCTTTTTTCGGAATTTACACCTCCTCCAATTATAAAATGACCGCCTATCATTCATTCATCAATAGAGCATACTTTATACAGGGTCTAATATGTTATCTATCGCCAACCTTTTATTTTTTAACCGTTGGTCATAGATATATAGTTCCAATTACAAAAACATTTCAAATGGGGTAAATATTAATGTGTTGGCCTTTTTTAATGTAAAAAATCAATTTTATAAAAAATATGAAATCTAATTTTTTATACAGTCCCGCAGTCCATATAGTTATATTTTGTAAAAGTTCAAACATATTATCATAACAGATATAACACAAAAAGCTTGTTTCTGTACTACAAAAATTGACAGGGTTATTAAATTTCAGTCTTACATTTTTACCCAGAATTTTCTCTTTCATTGAGAGATAAGTTTAAAAATGAACTAAAGTAATTGGAGATCGAAATCAGAGTGCAATATTTTTTTTGATAGAAACATTGCGCAATTCGTAAATAATTTCCTCCGTTGTGCAACAAATGACAATTATCATGGCATCATAAATAAAGTTAAGTGCTCGTTAGAGTGACCTTGGAAACAGTGATTAAGAGTGAACAATTACAGGTTTACAAAAACTGTCAAAACTTTCAAAATGACTCTTTTTTATTAATAATTGTTTCTATATTATGATTTATGTATGTATCGATTTAAATTCATTCTGTTCTCTGTTTTGTAGCTTGATGTGAGCACTATTCTTTTTGCTGTGTTTGTTTTTCTCGCGTGTTAAAAATTAAAGTAGAAAATGAAGAAGTGTGTATACAATAATTTGTGTGTGTGTTTTACACTTACCATATAATAATATTATACGTCTTTATCAAGATGAATTAGTGCAGTGTATAGATCAAAATGTGAATATGCCCGGTTCCCTTCTCCTATGGTGGATTTAATTGTTGGATACTTCAATGAAGAAGAATTCATCGGGTGAGTACCATTTACTCTCCTATTTAATTCTGATTAATGATAAGAAATGAAGGAAAACTATTGTATTGAGGATATAGTGACAACTCACGCCATTATTAAGACAAACGTCTTTCAATGATTATGAGAACGATTTAAAAAGATATATCAATTTGATAACATAGTGATATACTAATTTCACACAAATAAAAAATATTGAATAAAAAAACAAATAAAAATATAAGATTAGAATGGCTACATTAAAAGATAATTATTCAATTGAAAAATTGACAGCAACGAATTACAGTACATGGAAATTTAAAATTGAAATGCTCGTAACTAAAGAAGAGCTGTTCCATGTAATAACCGATAATCCACCGACCCCTTTGACCGATCAATGGTCCAAAAATGATAGGAAGGCCCGGGCATTGATAAATCTAACTATCGATGATTCACAGATAACCCACGTTAAGAACCTACAAACTGCTAGACAAACATGGGATGCATTAAAAGAAATCCATGAAAGATCAAACCTCACAAGCAAATTGTTTCTCCTTAGAAAGTTATATAGTATAAAATTAGCAGAAAATGGAAATATGATAAATCATATTACAAAAATAATGGAGCTCGTTGATCATTTGGCAGCTATAGGCGAAATAATTGATAATCACCACATTTCCGCGCTCCTCCTGTGCTCTCTGCCCCAGTCTTATGATAATTTAATTACTGCTCTCGAAAGTAAAGAAGAAGCACAATTAACTCCGTCATATATTAAAAATAAGCTGATTGACGAGTTTAATCGTCGAAATGAAAACTATGAAAGTATTGATAATACAGCGAAAGCTTTTAAAGCTCAGAAAAAGTTTCCAGCTAAAAAAGAATCAAAATATTGTTCGATTTGTAAAATGAGAAGCCATAACACACAAGAATGTTGGCACAATAAAAACAAAACACACACAACACAACAAAATCAACACAACAAAAATTACAAAAAACACTATTCTACATCACTCGTTTTTCAAAGGGGTGAAAACAATTTTAAGAATGAACAAGCATCGGAATCGTATAACAGGTTTAATCGCTATGAAGGAAAAAACAATACATGGAGAAACAGCGAAAACAAAGATTATGCATTTATAACACAAGGGATAGAAAATAAAACATTCATTGTGGATAGCGGTAGCTCAAGTCACATTGCATCCTCTGAATCAATGTTTACAGAGATAAAATCGAGGGAAAAAACAAATGTGACTATCGCAAACGGAAAAAAACTTATCGCTTACGGTTCAGGCGATGTAAATTTAAATACGCTGACATCGGATAATAAAATTCATAAAATAACACTTAAAGATGTACTTCTAGTACCTGAAATCGAAACGAATTTACTATCAGTCAGCAAAGCAACCCAAAACGGATGTGAGATTGTATTTAAAAATGACCGATGCTCTTTCAAACTTAACGGAGAAATCTGCTTAGAAGCACAAAAGGTAAATAACCTCTATGAAGTCCAGTTGGCTAACAAAAACCACGCGAACATTACACAAACGTGCAACAATAAAAATTGTCTAGAACTATGGCATAGAAGGTTAGGACACAGAAATCTAACATCGATTAAAGAAATTACACAAAAGGAATTAGTAAGAGGTATCCAGATAAACAATTGTAAACATAATATAGATTGCGAACCGTGTATTAAGGCGAAATTAACTGATGAACCCTATCCGAAAGTTGCTCAGTATAGAGCAAGTAAAAGGCTTCAACTTATTCACTCGGATGTTTGTGGATCTTTTCAGACACCCACGATTGGGGGGAAATCATATTTCTTGACTTTTATTGATGACTACTCGCGATTCACAATAATCTATCTATTGAAAAGAAAAAGTGAAGTCTATGAAAAACTCAAAGAGTTCATTGCGCTAATAAGCAACAAATTTGGTGAAAAACCGAAAGAAATCAGAACGGATAATGGGGGAGAATTTACATCAGATGAAATTGAGAATTATCTCAAATCAAATGGGATAAAACATCAACATACAGTCCCATATTGTGCAAGTCAAAATGGGGTGGCTGAACGGAAAAATAGGTCGTTAGTTGAGATGGCTAGGACAATGTTAAATGAATCAAATCTACCTTTAAAGTTCTGGGGGGAAGCAATCTGTACGGCAAACCACCTACAAAATAGACTGCCTACAAAAGCTAATGCAAAAACGCCATATGAATTATGGACAGAAAGACAGCCAAACTTAAGTTACGTTAAAGTATTTGGCTGCAAAGCCTTCGCTTATATTGATAAAGCCAGAAGACAAAAATTAGATAATAAAGCTGTTGAAGGTATTTTTGTGGGATACGACAATGAATCTAAGGGATACCGCATATATGTAGGAGGAAATGAAATAAAAATCGCGAGAACGGTAAAATTTCTTGAAAATAAATTCAAATACGTAAATGATAAGCCTGAAATTGAACAAAAACAAAATGAAGACGAAAAACGCAATTGTAAAAATCTCGTGGAGATAGAAATTTCGAACGGAAAAACAACACCATCTGCGTCTCAACAACAAATTGTGGGACTAAGGCGCTCAGATAGAATAAATAAAGGCGTACCTCCTGATAGGCTTATATATATTGTCAAAGACGACAAAATTAATGAACCAAAGGATTATAAGGAAGTTAAATTAATGGAAAACTCTCCGGTAAAACAGAATTGGATAGAAGCCATGGAGAGCGAAATGAATTCTTTAAGAAAAAATAAAACATGGTCAATTGTAGATCCTCCACCGAATAAGAGAATAATAGGTTGTAAATGGACTTACAAATTAAAGCGTGACAATACCGGAAAAATCCAAAAATATAAGGCACGTTTAGTAGCTAAAGGATATACGCAAAAGTTCGGAGAGGATTACGACGAAACCTACGCACCGGTCGTATCGTATACTACGATAAGAGCATTATTAATAGCGGCATTGCACCAAAACTTAAATGTTAAGCATATAGATATTAACACCGCGTTCTTACATGGGGAACTTGATGAGGAGATATACATGTCGCAGCCGGAAGGATTCGTTGAACCAAACCAGGAAACCAAAGTTTGTAAATTAAATAAGGCAATCTACGGACTTAAGCAAGCCGCGAGAGCGTGGCATAATAAAATAACAGAAACACTAAAAAACATGAATTTCATTCAAAGTAAAATTGACACATGTCTTTTTACACAGAAAAGGAATAATGAAACAACCTATATAATAACATACGTCGATGACCTCTTAATTGCAGGGAAAGACGAAACCATTGAGGAAATAATCGCGAACTTAAATAAAGAGTATGAATTAAAGAATTTAGGGGACGTAAGCAATTATTTATCCATGAACATTCGAAAGGTAAACAAAAGCTACTTAATTAACCAAACTTCAAAAATTGAAGAGTTAATTAATAAATTCAATTTACAAGAAGCAAAACCATGTAGTACACCCATGGAAACAAATTACACTCACTTTAAAGATGATGACAATATTTTACCAAACAACACACAGTACAGACAAGCCATAGGTGCACTCTTATATCTTGCCACAGTGAGCAGACCTGACATTTGTGCAGCTGTCAACATCTTAAGCCGAAGGAACGAAAAGCCAAGAATGAAAGATTGGAACAGTGTAAAGCGGGTCATGAGGTATCTTAACACAACAAAAACCTTTAATCTAGTTATAGATGGAAATTCAAAACCAACGCTAGAAGTCTACGCGGACGCTGATTGGGGTGGAGACACAGAATCAAGAAAATCGACAAGTGGTAATGTATATTTGCTAGGTAAAAATCCCATACTTTGGTCAACTAAAAAACAATCCTGCATAGCTTTATCTTCTGCCGAAGCTGAGTACATCTCAGCAGCTAATGCAGCTAATCAAGTCAAATGGCTGGTGAATTTACTTGAAGAACTCAATATCTCACAAACATATCCTATAGAACTCTTCGAGGATAATCAGTCGGCTATCAAAATGATAGAGCTTGAAAAACATTCAAGTAAAACAAAGCACATAGAACTTAGATACCATCTCATAAAACAACTGAAACAAGATGGCATAATAAAACTCGTATATTGCCCAACCAAAATAATGATAGCTGACTTATTCACAAAACCCCTGCCAAAACCTCTTTTTGAAATTCACAGGAAGAACTTGCATCTGAGTGACAACACAACTTCAGAAATTAAGGAGGAGTTGATAGAAACATTGCGCAATTCGTAAATAATTTCCTCCGTTGTGCAACAAATGACAATTATCATGGCATCATAAATAAAGTTAAGTGCTCGTTAGAGTGACCTTGGAAACAGTGATTAAGAGTGAACAATTACAGGTTTACAAAAACTGTCAAAACTTTCAAAATGACTCTTTTTTATTAATAATTGTTTCTATATTATGATTTATGTATGTATCGATTTAAATTCATTCTGTTCTCTGTTTTGTAGCTTGATGTGAGCACTATCCTTTTTGCTGTGTTTGTTTTTCTCGCGTGTTAAAAATTAAAGTAGAAAATGAAGAAGTGTGTATACAATAATTTGTGTGTGTGTTTTACACTTACCATATAATAATATTATACGTCTTTATCAAGATGAATTAGTGCAGTGTATAGATCAAAATGTGAATATGCCCGGTTCCCTTCTCCTATGGTGGATTTAATTGTTGGATACTTCAATGAAGAAGAATTCATCGGGTGAGTACCATTTACTCTCCTATTTAATTCTGATTAATGATAAGAAATGAAGGAAAACTATTGTATTGAGGATATAGTGACAACTCACGCCATTATTAAGACAAACGTCTTTCATTTTTTACGTTGAAACCACCATTATCCAGAATCGCCAAACCGAGGTATCACCAAAGAGAGTTATTTGATCTATTATTTTAGCTTACTTTTATATGTCGTGTACAAAGCGAAGAATGAAACATCGAAATTAAACAAAAGAAAAATAAGTATAAATTTATTATGAAATCAGAAATCAGTCTGTATACTATAAAAATGAATACATCAAATGCCAGAATATACTAGAGATACTTCTCAAAGTGTTTTATAATGGTGGTAATGCACAACTGAATGTGTGACGGTACTGAGTCCTGACATGTTGGAGCATAGCAGGTGTAAGTGTGCTAAAAGCAAGGATGTGTTGCTTTAGATCAATCAGAGAAGTAGACTTTGTCTCATAGACTGTGCCTTGATGTAAGCACACTAATAGAAGTCCTTGGGAGTCATGTCCGGCGAGCGCGGTGGCCACTCTACCGCACCACCATATTCAATGATCTGTTGACTAAATTTGGCCCGGCAGTTAGATGAGCATGAGCATTTGATTCCTTATGCAATGCGCTTCATCATGTTGAAACCACATCCGACTTGTATTTTGGAGAGGCAGCTCTTCCTGCCATTCGCGCACCGTGTTTCAAACATGTTTGTGCAGATAAAAATCTCCAGTTAATCTCCATCGAGGATGGGTCCAACAATCTGGCTCTCCTATACATTGCATAACATGTTCTTCGACCGACATATATGGTGTCGTACTATGCGGGGGGTGTGGCAGTTTTCCAGAGACCCAATCTTCCATAATGACCCATCTCTAGTAATGCACACTGTGCACGTTCTTAATGCCAGTCCCTGTAAACTTGACTCATCTGTCTCCAAAATGTCACCAACTAATGTTGGTTATTCCTCTAAGATGTTGAGCATGAAATTACAATAAGAACTCTTGGTCCACAGCGTCAATGCTTGCACTAATATCAGATTGTATGGATGCACACCATGTGCATGTAACAAATGCCAGACATGCTGAAACGTGTATCCACTTGAGTCGCTTATTTCCAACGTGCTCAGTTGTGGATTTAAAGGGGCGAATGCCAGCACCTCCTCCGGTGTCACTTGAAAATATACGTTGTCCGTTTACTTGTTCTGGGGCATGGTGTAACACAGCCCGTAAGTCTAAGACGGTGAAATGCAGCAATTGTAGTTTCATGCTTTGGATCTCGGTTCTTTGGGAAACGTTCACTCTGGCATTCCTGCAACATTCACCTTAAATAAATGTCATTTTGTCGTGATGCGTGTATGTTTAGTCTGCAAGACGATCGCAGCGCTGATGAGCTTGTTCATCACTGCTTGATGGCTCGCGTTTTATCTAGAACTTGTGAGGCTGCGCTACTCTGCATAATCATGATTTTCTTGCTGCTTGTAGCTAGGTTGGTTGTTTGCATTCCGTTTATATTTATCTAGTTTTTAGTGAGTATGTTTCATTTTACTGCTGACTTTAACTTTTGAAAGTTGTTTTACCCCCTTAAAGTATCATTTGTAGATTCGGGCATTTGATGTATTTATTTTTTACAGTAGACCGTTTTCTAATACGATAATAAATTTTTACTTTTCTGTTTAATTTCAATGTTTCATTTTTCGGTTTGTAAACGATCCCTAAAAGCTAGCTAAAATTTTAGGATGAAATAACCTTGTTTGGTAATACCCCAATTTGGCGATACCGACTAAAGCCGACTTCACCGTAAAAAAGACATTACACTTTGAATTCGACCTCCAATTACTTTAATTCAATTTTTAACTGATCCCTCAATGAAAAAGAAAAATATGTGCAAAAAATGCCAAACTTTGAACTTTATTAACTATGTCAATTTTTGTGGTTCAGAAGTTAAACTTTTTGTGTTATATCTGTTATAGTATATGTAAAATTTTTCTAAATATAACTATAATGACTGGGGGACCGTATAATAAGTTAAATTTCGTAATTTTCATTAAATTGATCTTTTACTTTAAAAAATATGACAACATGAATATTTACGTCATTTAAAACGTTTTTGTAAGTGTAAATATAGGTCGACGACTACCGAGTGAGAAATTAAAGGTCGGTGATAGATAACATATTGCTCCCTGTATGGTCAGAAAAGTATTTCCAGGAAATAATTAATAATATTGTAATAATATCATCTTTATTAACTCCACCAATGGCCGAGAGGTTCTGACATCTTTTAAATGGTAGACGGCAGGTGCTGGGTTCGAACCCAATCGCGGCCGTCGGTCTAATCGTTAGGCGTTTTCCGTGGTTTTCTTCGAACCTTGGATTTCCTTGCGTAAATACGGGTTAGGTTCCCTTAGAAAGACCCCCACGGAGGGCATCACACCCCTTTAGAGCCCATATCTCACGCGTAGATAATCGGCCGATATAAGATAAAATAAATAAATAAAAATAAACCATATTTATTAGAATACAGAGGTATTTTTTAAGATCAGTTTTCAGATCGTTTTTCTCACATATGCGCAAGTGGCAGTTGTTTTTTCATAACATTAAATTCGAACAATAAATTCAATAGATTGACAAACGCAAATAAATCAATTAATAGACTTATATCTCGAGTCTCATTCGATATCATCTCTCTTTGCAAAATTTGATTTTGGCGACAGAAATAAAAGAAAATAAAATTCATAGACAGAGGAGGGGAGAGTTTGTGTTCCAGGAGTACGATACTTGGAACCCTTTGGCCATTTTTCTAACTTTTACCGACAGCCCCTCATGTTATATATAATTGGAAAGATCTGTGACCATTATTTCATGTTCACAGACTTCCCGCGCTCCTCTCCCTACTTTGCCCCCTCTGAGACACTTTTCTAAATTTATCAGACAACCTTCGTGTGATATATTGTTGGAAAACCTGATGATCACTGCTTCATATTATTAAATTCCCTTGCTCCTTCTCACACTTTGCCCTTTCCGGGGGGCTACGTTTAACGTATTCCAGAAGAAGATCTTCTAATAAGAAAAAATTAATAAACTAATCTTGAGTCAAGAAGAGAAAATTAAAAAATATATTGATTCCATTTACCACCATTTTAGTTCCTGTTTATACCACCAGGGATGCTTCGAAATCCAATTTCTTTGACCATTTTCCTGCTTAGTTGCTGACACATTTAAATTTTTGTTACTTAAACTGGTTCTCTTTTTATTTTTTTTTGTGCCTTTTCAACATTTTGCAACCAGGGCACGCCGTTACATGACTTTTCCATTAACCCATCAATTCCCAAGTTATTTTCTTTGTTAAAAATGAAATTTTGGCTTTCCCACCACTTTTAAAAGAAGAATAACTTTTATCTTAATTTATTGAGGAATTTGTCTCGTGAAAAATAGTGCTTATTTATCTTTGTATTTACTGGTGTGAAAAGTGCTTTATTGCCTTTTTCATAATCGTCCCTAAAAAGGGACGCTAGGCACTAATGGGTTAATGTTTCTCCTTTATAGCCTCAATGGGTTTGTTGTGTTTTAATTACATATGTTTACTAAAATCTACTTTATAAGCATGTATAATGAATGGTTTTAGTAATCGATTGAATAACATCTCGATTCTTGGATTTCACGGATACTTTGTAGATTCTAGGAAGTAACCAATGACTGTATTGATTGTATATTTTATGATGGCGATATTTTTGATTAATAAATTTTCGAACATCATAGCAGCAGTTTCATGCAAAAGCGTGAAATTCAAGATAACAAGCCTGTTAAATAAAACATTTAACATTTATTTCAGCGATTTTAGAAATTCCTCTCCACCTCTCGAAAATGATTAACGGAAAATACGCATCTTTTAGCTCATTTCGCGATACCACAGTTGCAGTTTTAGATAGAGGCATGAATTTGAGGATATTTAATCGACTAAAACAAACTTAAACATGTATTTTATATATTTTAGAAATTCCCACTTAAAGGGTTTAATGGGGTATTTGCACTTTTAAGACATTTCGCCATACCCCTGCAGCGATTTCAGAAAGAAGCGTCAAATCAAAGGTAACAAACCAACTAAATTAATAGTTAACCATAGGTAATTCAATGATTTTTTATACGTTTTGTCTATTATGTCATCATCCTCGACTTTGATCCGGATAACCTAAGACTATTTGAATAAGCCAACAATAATGGATACTTGATTAGGTATTAAGTTTTATAAAAATCTTTGCTAGATGTATTTCGTTTGATTCAAGATTCTTTTAGGAAAGACGACGAGCGTAGTAGGCAAAGGCTGCTAGTAATTTATAAATATTTTACCTAATGGACACAACAGTGGGTCATGTTGTCAGAGCTACTACAGGGCGACTATTGTTTAATTCTATCTTGCACCACTTTTATGAAAAAAAAAAAAAAAAAAAAAAACCCATGCACTTTGACAACATCTGCGAAAGAAATATACTACAAAATTTATTCTCTTAAAATAGTGGTGCGAATAGAATATAGAAATAGTCCCTTAAGATAGCTCTCTGTTTTGATTCTATAAGATGTTGCACCTTCAGTTAAAATTTCATGAAATTCTGTCAATTATTTCCGAGAAATCACGCGCGTCATGTTAAAAATTGCCGAATTTGAGAAAATCGACTTTAAAAATTAAAATATATCTTGATAATATACAGAAAGCTGTTTTGAACAAACCTTCCTTTTTAAGACGAATTTTCCTATGGGGTTTCTTATAAAATGTTCCCGAAGAAGGAAATTTTAACATAAGCTATTAAATAGAAAATTGATTTGCAGTCACGTTCAAAGGTACTTGGCATCTATAGTTTACAGCAGTATAAAAATAGTCTTTTAATATCCGTTGATTAACTGAGGCACTATAATGAGATATTCATTAGTTATAAATTAGTACTTATTCTTTTAAGCGTTAGCAAGTTGATTAAAAATTGTTAAACATAAAATCAGAAACAACATACATTTCACGTACACTGTCACGTAGTGAAAACAAATATATGAATAAAAAGCTATTAAAGCCTTTAAATTTAAAATCAGAATATAATTACCTAGGATGCTTCGGTAGCGATATTTATATTAATAGTTTCCACATAGTATAAAAATAGCTTTTCCCATTTCCGCTGAATAATTGAAGCAATATAATCAGATATCCATCATTTATCAACTAGTATCTGCTCCTTTGAACTATGTTCACCTCAAGTCAATTAACGATTAATTAAACCTAAGTTCCGTGACATTCAGATAAAGAAATTTCTTCTTTTCTTTTTCATGCACAATTTAATTAACAGTTTAAAGGTTATTTAATTTTTTTCTTGGTGATTAGCCATTTAATCATAGATTGAATTACACCCAGTTTTTTAAATTGTTCATTCAATCAAGTAATTTTCTTGACACTCTGAAGTAATTAACCAAACACGTAAAGAAGCGGTTTCTTTCAGAGGAAGCAAGAATATTTTCATTATGTTTATAAAGAAAAAAAAATTAAATGTAATATTTATGAGGCTAGTACCGCGACTTCTGAATGCTTCTTGCAGAGAATGAAGCAGTCCTATACATGCTCAGATTTTTTTTTTCTATTTGGAAAATACAATAAAACGTTCACTAAAAGAAAAAAATGTCAAACAGATTTTTTTTTTCAAAGGATAGTACAGTTCTAACAGAAGCTGTTCATCGAATGTAGTCCTACAAACTCCAATTCAGTTTTTTTTCTTATCCTTTATCTACAGAATTATTTATCAAGAAATTGCTTCATCTCGCTAAATTTACCCCCTTAATTATCTTTTTTAATATCGAAATATATATTGGAATTTTAAAATAATAGTAGATTGAAATTTCGATGTGTGTTTTCATTAGAACTTATATAAATGGGTAGTTATACATTTTTTGTAAAATATATTAAAAAATAATCAGATTAATTAACCCGAAATATTCTTTTGAAAATATCACAATTCTTATAAGAGCAATGCGCATTTAAATCTATTATGATCGTCTCTGTAAATGTAAAGATTTTTAATGCTAAAAATGTTTCATATAACTTTTTTTTATGAAAGAAAATATATACCTATGTAAATGGTTAACCCATTATTGCCTGAATTATTTTCTTCGTTAAAATTCAAATTTTGCATTTTCCAACCACTTTTAAAGCAAGAAAATTTTTTATCTTAATTTATTGAGGACTTTGTCTCGAGAAAGAAAGTATTTATTTATCCACTTTTTTACTGGTGTGAAATGCCCTTACTTGAATTTTTTTAAACTGTCTCAAAAATGGGACGCTAGTTACTAATGGGTTAAGAAAATTACCACGTTTTGAAATCATTTAGCTTCGATTGTTGCTGTACTGTTTCCAAATTTGATCAAGCAGAGTATTTTGCGTGGAAAGAAAAATAAACTTTTAGTAAAAGACAGAGTAGATAAATTTTATGTTAAATGTTCTTCAATGGTATTTAAAAGTGCCAGTGCATAACGGGTTAACTTCTGAACACCATACCTAGTGCGTATTCCCACTTACCGAAATTTCAAATCGTCAGCATTTTTGAAAGCATGGTTTCATTTATTTGCAATTTTTATTAACAAAATTAATTTTTTGTCAAAATAATAAATATCGCTATTTATTTTTTTAATCAAATTTCGCATAGAAATCGTTTGTTATATTTCGTTATCAGTATATTGTCAACAAAGTTATACTCAGTCAAGTTACTGAATCCCAAATCGCACTAGTATAGAATACAGGGATGTTCAACAGAAATATGAAGTTTACGGGTTAAACCTTTCAGTAAAGAATTCAATGAGTTAAAAAAAAGTAGATTAAAAACATTTTTAAGGCTAGTGCATTGCTACTTTGAAGTTATATAAAATATAAAGTAGCCCCATATACTCAATTCATTTTTTTTTTCATTTAAGCTTCACAGTTGAAACTTATTATTAAGTTTAAGGGAAACGCATCTTTGATGTGCTGAAATTTAAGTTTTTTAGAGGAAATTAAAAAAAAAAGAAACTTGAAATGTTTATATAAATCTATTTATGCATTTTTTTCAGATATAAAGTAGAAATCTCCATTTTGTTTAGGTGATAGATTAAAAAAAATAGTCACCTGATTACTGATGATTGAGAGAGCTCCAGAGAAAAAGACTGTCAGGCAGCGGACACGATAACTTGTCTTTGTTTCTAGACTTAATCTTGAACAATGAGACAAAAAATAAAATTTTAGTCTATATAATAGTGAAAGATGTAACCGTTTTAAAGAATATGCATTTTCTGTCAAATGGGATGGGTTTAAGGGAGTCCGGGAGTTATGAAATTTATGGAGTTTATGAAATACCTTATATTACTGAAAATGGTGACTTAGATTATTACATAGGCATGACTGGGAGAAAGTTTGGAATTAGAAAAGGGGAGCACGAATCTGATATTAAATTTGGACGTACAAACACTGCCTTATCAAGAACATATCTAAATGAGGAGATAAAAATATTGTTTAACCAAATTAAATTATGTTTCATATGTAATTGTAATCGTAAATCTATTATAAGAGAGTCCATTGAAATTTATTCGCGTAATAATCTGGTTTGCAATGATACCGTTTCTTTTATTATTCCTAAGTTATGGTTAGAATTAATGAATAAATTCCTCGCGAGGGCTTGAATGGGATGAACCAGGTTGGAATTTCTTTTAGATCATGGTCTATTTTTAATTTAATTTTTTCAATAGCGCGCGTGTTTTTTGGTGTTTTTTATCTCATTGTCGCGTGTCATTTGTATTAACCGGGAAAATAGTTTGAAATTTTATTTTTATTTTTAGTTAAATTTTAGATCATGGTCTATATTTTAATTTAATTTTTTGCAATAGTGCGCGTGTTTTTTGTTATTTATATCTCATTGTCGCGTGTCATTTGTATTGACCGAGCAATATTTTGAAATTTTGTTTATATTATGACTATGGAACTTATTTGACGGTTCCGAAACATGTCAATGTATTTTATTTTATTTTTACTATAACACCTTTCTTAAGAAAAATTAAAATTGTTATTAAAATGTTTATATAAAAGGTGAATGCTTTAAGATCTGATGATTTAAAAAAATCAATTGGATTTAATTAACTTTTTATTATAGAGATTTTATTATGATTTTTTTTCTGAAATATATTTTAATATAATAAAATGTATATAAAATGTATTTTAATATATAGAATACATTTTAATGTAATATTGAATTTAAAAAAATCACAAAAATTGTAAATATTAAAAAAAATAATAATAATTAAAAAAATTTAAACACATTTAATTTTTGATATAATTCTGGAAGTACTTAGTCGACTTACAAAATTTTTACACTTTTGTGTACAGAAAATGTGTTATTTTAAACTGTCTTCAGGATTTTTTAAAATATTAATTAAGAATTTCATAAAAAATTTTAAGTAAGAAAATGAAGTTTTTGTATGAGGAAGTTTTGCATTAATTAGCATATTTTCACAATTATCACTCAAAATTAAAAATACTAAAGAAAATTTGTTGGAAATATACCATAAAATATCTGTTTAAAATTACATACATATATCTTGCAAGAAACTTTAGATATATCCTTTTAAAGTTGACAAATCGTGATATGTCATTCATGTGACATATCATTGGAAATCTCTATGGCCACTGTTTCATGTTATGCACCTTTCGCGCCTCTCCCAACATTTTCTCCTTTCAGGGGGAGAGTTGTACTTTTCTAAATTTAACTGACACACCTCATGTGATATATCGTTGGAGAGCCCTCTGACTACTTAATTGTATCTGACTACTTACTTGTTCATATTTTGCACTTATCTTGCCCCACCGTCCATACTGCCCTTCCCGGAAGGGTACATTTAACTTATTCCTGTATTAGGACTTCTAACAATGAGCGTAAAAAATCAATAAAAATATTGATGATTTACGATTATTATTGATGACTTTGGCCCTGTTTTTACCACCAGCAGTGCTCTTAATTCTTATTTCTTTGGCAACTTTGATGCTAATTGCAATAAAATTCTAATTTTTGAAAATTAGACTATATCTTTTTATACTTATTCTTGTCTTCATAACTTTTTGTAACCAGGTGACGTTGTCCCATGACTTTTCCACTATTGTAACTCTTTTATATCTTCCCTTTGGTTTGTTGTTTTTTTTTAATTACATCTGTCTTTGGTTGCCATGTATTTACTAAAATATACTTTATAGGCATGTAAAAAAAGTGATTTTATTAATCGGTTGTAGAAATTTTCGATTGTAGATTCCCGGAAGTAATCGATGGCTGCATCGATTATTTTTTTACGAAGATGATTTTTTCGATTACTCAATCTTCAATAATTGTCCATTACTAATCATATCCTAGCAGCAGTTTTAGGAAGAACCGTAAAGATAATAAAACCAGATAATAAAACTGTCAAAAAATATTTTTGCGATTTTAAACCCCCCCCCCCCTTTCCAAAATGATTAACGTGAGGTACGGAATTTTAAGGTCATTCCGCCATACTCAGCAGCAATTTTAAATAAAGGCATGAATTTAAAGGTTATGGATCAACTAAAACAAACTTAACCATGTATTTTATATATTTTGAAATTCCCTCCTAAGATGGTTTAATGGGGTGGTCGTACTTTTAGGACATTTCGCTGTATCACTTCAGTCGTGTTAGATAGAAGCGGAAAATTCACGATAACAAATCTGTTAAAACAATAGTTAAACATACGTACTTGAGTTATTTTAAGACCCATTTTGTCTATTATGTCGTGAACATCGACGTGTAATGTAAGGTTATACGAATAACACAGTAATTATGGATACTTAATTAGATATGAATGTTTTTTTTTAATATTTACTAGGTATATTTAGATTGATTCAAGATTGTTGTAGAGAAATCAACTAGCGAAGGGGGTGAAAGACTGCTAGTCGTGTACATTATCAAAATACGAAATTTCTGGTCACTAAATCACA
>CAXHSM010000664.1:0-60000 GCA_964019185.1 Maratus speculifer
GTAGTATTTTATACTATGATACGAGTTCTTTGAATTTCACCAACAAAACTTAACATGGGCGTTGCAGTTTAGGATCCCCGATTGCACATTGACATTGTCTGTTCACGTTGGCAAAATTTCGGAAACTTCAGACTTAACGTTGATAATTTACGTATATATCCCTTTCAGTTCAGATACTAAAATAATGATGCAAATACTAATACAGTCGAACTCGTTTATAACGAGCACAAAGGGACCGTAACATGTACTCGTTAAATCCGAGTGCTCGTAATAAACGGGTCCTCAAGGCAGGCGTGCAACCAGAAGAGGGGGGGGGGTGCTTGGGAGGTCAAATGATTGAGTTTACTTAAAATTTAATTAATACTTACTTTAATTACATTAATTAATTTAATTAATATTTTTGTTATTTTTAATGACAACTAACCCCCCCCCCCCCCAACCAGCAAAAAATTTCTACTTGCGCTACAGTCTTAAAGGAAAGAAACAATAAACGGAAAGAAATATAAAGGAAAAGATTCTTACCAAAACATTTATTTTTTTCATTAATCTACATACTATTTAAAATATTTTGTTATTTTACTTTGAACTCGTTCCCTGTCTCTTTCCTGTGCTACTGTTCTTCGGAGAAGACTCATCGCCCGGAAGACATCATCACTGACATCCCTCGTTTCAAAAAAGGTCTGCATTTTTTCAACGAACTCCAACATAGTAGAACAAGTTGGGGGTGGTTCAGTTTCTTCATATTCATATTCATCAGTGTCCTCATCGCTTTCACCATGTTTTTCCGCTGAATTCGCTAGTACGTCAGCTACAATATCTTCGGTAGTTGGTACATCTGAGGTCATCAAATCGTCGTCGATGGATACATAGTTTAGAAATTCTTCTTTGGTCATTTCCAAATTTGCAGTTTGTAAGAAATTGTCAACCTCTTCTTCCTCAGTGAATTGATCGTCTTGACAACTCTCCAATCCAGCCTTATGGAAACACTTGATGATGCATGTATATGTGACCTTTTCCCATGCATCGTTCATCAAACGTATAGCTTCCAGTACGCTCACATTGGTATTTGATGCTGTTGCACTTCTATCTCTTCGGTCCAGAATCATCAAAATTAGTTGCTTACGGAAGTGGCACTTAAAACTTCTTATGACTCCTTGGTCCATAGGCTGGATAACAGATGTAGAATTTGGTGGCAAAAATTCAATCCTGATATTGGAAAGTCCAGTGATTTCGGAATGAGCTGAACAATTATCTATCAAAAGGAGAATTTTACGATTTTCTCTCCGCAGTTGTCTCTCCCATTTTGAAATGAATTTTATGAAAATGTCTGAAGTCATCCAGGCTTTCCGGCTATGATCATAGTCTACAGGTAGCTTTTTCACATTTTTGAAGCATCTAGGGTTCTTTGATTGGCCGATAATCAAGAGTTTTTTCTTGTCAGTGCCAGACATGTTCGAACACACTAAAGCTGATAACCAATTTTTAGAGAGCTTGCCTCCAATGCATTTTTCACCTTTAAATTTTAAGGTATACTGTGGGGTTACATTGTAGAATATCCCTGTTTCATCAGCGTTATAGATGTCATCTGCTGCGTATCCTTCTCTGATGCCTGGCCACTTTTCACTCAACCATTTTGCAATGTCCGCCATGTTTGCAGACTTGGCTTCTCCGCATATTTTTCCAAAAGTTATGCCATGTCTATCTTTAAACCGATCAATCCATCCATTAGAACACACGAACTCAGAATATCCAAGTTGTTCAGCAAATTTTTCTGCTTGCACTTTTAGAATAACTCCACTCACAGGAAAATCAGCACTACGTTGCACCTTCATCCATTTCAGTAACGCTTCGTCTAAATCCTCTTTCGAACACTTCTTCAGTCGCTTACAGTCTGTTTTATTTTGGTCGTATGCATCCATTAACTTAGCTTTGTTTTTTAGCAGTGTGGAAACAGTAGATGAAGACAATCCATACCTTTTGCAGATTTCGACATTTTTAGCACCGCCATCCAACTCCTGTAAAATTTTTACTTTCTCGTCAACCGATAAAGCTTTGCGTTTCGACATAGTCGGAGGATAAAAATTGTCGCGTGTACTCAACGAACTCAGGCCAAAGAATGAACATCTGACCATCCTACTTGACCTCTACACATTAGCAGGTGCAGTTGTTCTCACCCCCCCTGTTTACAATAAGCCCCACCTGTTGCACCGGATTATTGAATCCTCCCTATTGACATTGGAATGCTGGAGGAATTTTTCTACAAAAGTATTAAACCGCGGAGAAGAAAAAAAGAGATAAGACAGAAAGACTAGAAAAGTGAGAAAAAAGATTGCAAGACAGAAAACTTTTGCTCGCTAAAACCGGGTCTTGCTCGTTAAAAGTGATTTCTGTTCCATAGACTTAACATTGATCCAACCAAATATTCTCGTTTGACTCGTTAAATCCGAGTTCTCGTTAAATCCGAGCTCGTTATAAACGAGTTCGACTGTATTTGGTTTTTACAAACACAATGGCAATCTAAATGACAGAAAAGTTATCTTTTCTGAAATTCATCCTTTAAGCACTTACAGGAGCTTTAAGTTAAAAAATATAGATCTAAAACTACATATCCTCCTTAAAACTCCAATTTAAATAACCATTAACCTAACTTAACGCAAATATATATTTAAGAGCTTTAAACTCGTAAATAATTTACAAAATAGTCTTAAAAAAATTTTATTGAAAAACATTTAGGTTAAATATTTATTAAAATTGATCACTTTCTTGATCCCATTTCACAAACTTTGATGAAAATATATTTTTTTTTGTTAAGATGTCACCATTTACTCGTTTGCTTTCAACGCAAAATACATTCAGCTATTAAGATGTGATGCGAAATAGTAAAATTTAGGACATTTTAGTTTTTATAAGGACAGAACAGAAAGCCCCAAATGGGGATCCAGGGACCGAAAACGATATAGAAGAAACAAAACATTTTTTTCTTTTTTAATGAAGCTACCTAGACGAATATTTGATTTAATATTGGAAATTTTTCTTCTTTTAAATGTACTAAATATTAAAACACACTCAGACGCAGATATCTATTACATATAATTTCTGTGAATCAAAGACTAATTTTGAAGTATGTACACTAGAAAAAAATCCGTTAAATTTACGGCAAAATTAGATACAATTTTTTGTATTACATCTAATCTTACTGCAATTTTTATGATAAAAACTGCTAGCAACATTGCTGCCATCAGTTTTTGCCGCAACTGTAACAATTTTTTTTTCAGTGTGTAATAATATTTACCGATTTCTTATAGAAGATTATATTTACATTAAACCCTATAATAAGATAATTATATATGTGAAACTTGTAAATAGAACACACCATAAAATCTTAATAACATTGAAAAAAACATGTTTAGTATATCGATGGTACCATATAAGGGAGGAATATAATGTAACAAAGTGTATTAGAAAATTTTGCAAAAATTATACATATATATATATAAATCTGTGTGTGTGTTTTAAAAAGTCTTATGAAAATCAAGTTTAGAGGCAATTATTATTTTTCGAACAGAAAAATTGCTGGGCTCACTCTATAAAAAGAAAAAAATATTTTCTGTAAAAATAAAAATAAAAATAAAAATAAAAAACAAAACCTCTTAACAAAGAAATATGAACACATAATAAATAATAATAGCATTAATGATGTCAAAACTGAAAGAATTTTAAAATATAAATTAGTCATAGAATTTTGTTCTTTTCATAAGCATTCATGTTATAGTTAATTAATTTTTCCTAATTAATTTATTAATTATAAAAACAATTTGTAATTGCTACCTATTTTAAATTTAATTAGGACGACAAACTTACCGGTGTTGGCCTACTTCCAAAATACAAATCCAATTATCTCGTTTAAGTAGTAAAATTTTAACCGTAGTAACGTGGAAAAAAGCACGTAGTAAAGTACTTGAGAAATTACGCTGGGTTCGTTTTACGTAACTGACGTCATCATACTAAAGTAAGTAAAAAGAAAAAAAAAGGCAAATGAAATACTCTACGATATAAATTTACTATGCTTTATTTAAAAGTTTTCTTTTATTTATTTTGAAAAATACTCGACTCGTAAATCATAAAGATATTTTTAAAATTTCTACACTCATATTTGATATATTAAATCAAAGTATACTTAAAAATTTATTATGTTTAAATTCAAGCTTTGAATTTTTATATTAAATTGAGCATGTTTATGAAGAATTCCTTTATTAATTAATCATAATAAAAATGAAATCTATTATCAAAAATTTCGAAGGAATGTATGCATTTTTATCTATATCAAATTTTTAATTGTCAGGTCAATAATGAATAATTATTCAGTGTCAACTTTTAATGTTTACTAAATTTGACAGGTTTTATTTTCTTTAATAAATCGACGAAACCAAGAAAATTTTTTCCATTTTATTGAGTGATATTTCTTTATACAATTTGATACTTGAAAATTTTACTAAAAGATCAAACTGAAGTGGTATTAAAATAGGCCACATTCATTATTAACCCTTTATCTACCGACGATACATATAAATACCATTAAAATTACTTATTATAATTTTTTTAATATGTCAATTAGTTGTAATACTGTTGAGAATGCGTCACAGATACATTATTCTATTTTCTTCCAAAAGCATTATTGGGTACAGAAAACGAAAATATTTTTAAAAGGATGATTTATTTTGCCTTAGTATATTTTTAGCATTCTTGGCGCTGAGGGAGGGTGTGGAAGATTTTTTAATTCGGAAATATTTGTATATTTATATTGTAAGACCATCATATTTGTACATTTTATAATTCTACAAAATACTAAGAAAACAATTAAAAATAAAAGATTGTAGTGGAGTTATAAATATTGCACAAAATCCCTGTAAATTCAAATTTAATTGATATTTCTAAAATCCTGCAAAAATTAATTAAATGATTATGTAAATCTTTTAATTTAATTTAAACAATTTACGTAAAGTGCTTTAGATTATAAAATTATCAGGAATTCTTAATTTGGTAGAAAAAGGGTTAAAGCCATTAGATATTTACAAATTTCATTTTACAAATTTCATTTCAAAATTTGCATAACTTCAACGTTTATTTATCGCACCCTTCTGCATGTGCGCATATGCAATGGAGCACCGCTTATATGTTTCTCGTTTATACGTTTTTATCATTTATACTTTTTTTTAATGGTTTCGGCAAAACCCAATGGATATTAAAATTAAACAATTTCACTTATACGTTAAATCTCAAATTGTAGTTATACTTTTTTGAACAAGTCAAGAAGAGAGAATATGAGCATTTCAACCTCAGATTCCGAATTCCTGATTGCAGTGGCACACCCAGCATTAAGCTTTACAGAGGACTAGCAAATTTTAGAACTCTGTATTTTCCCGATCTGGCCCGGAATGTCGGAAAAACTCGGTCCGACTTTTTTTCTTTTACATTTAATTAAAAATGGACGAGATGTGTCGAACCCAGACATACTTTTTTTTCTGTTGACTTTATACAGAGCGAAGATTAGGTAGGTAGACAGGGGCTCTGAAAATTTTTAATGTGACTGATTCTGAAATCTTAAGCCTCTTTGATAAATCAAAGAAAATATTGCCTTAAGTGGTGAATATTAAAATTGCTAATATTTCAAATTTTGCAAGAAAATTTATAAGTAAGAAAAATATTACAAAAAGATTAATATTTTTGAAAATTCCTATTTTCCAGGACTTATTAAAAATAAAAATTAAAAAAAAATCATAATTTTAGTAAACATTTAAAATAGTAACTCTAGTCTCGTGGTCTGGGAGGGGCTTCAGTCCCCTTAACCACCTGACCGCCGAGCAAAAGGGCAAAATTGTAATTTTTTTCTCTGCAACTTATTTTAAATGTTAATAAAAGAGGGATTTTCTATCACGGTATAATTTTTTCGTTACGTACATACTTATAATCCTTGAAAGTATCAATCATAACTTAATTTCTTAAAATTTGTAGAATTATATTTGTAGGATTATTTTTGTTGGATTATATAAATCTGTATAAAGCTTCAACTGCAGTGAAACCTGCAGGCTAGTGAACAGATATATCCTGTCGCGGCAGTAGGAAAGTTAATCCCCCCCCTGTTCGTGCGCCAATGCCTGATTGTCCAGTCTTACAGAAAACCATTACCAACATCTGTGACGTTGAGAAGAAGCCGTACTCCTAAGGAATATGACCATCTCAGTGTCTATAGATTACACTGTTAAAATTAATGGTAACACATTACACCTTTTAAAGGTGAAAGGCTTGTCTCACTGGTGACACCCCTAAAGGAGCCAAAATAGCACCTTTAATTAGGGTGAAAAGATGGCACCCTTAATCCAGAGTGCCCAATGATAAAAAATTAAAAAATATACTAACCGACGTTCGGCCCTCGATGGATTCGAACGCAGAACGTCTGATTACAAGCTCAGCGCCCTATCTACTCGGCCATCATGCTCACCTTCAAAGTCTCTCTGAAATGTTCATATGTCCTGAAATTCAAAGGTTGCTTTATGTAAAAAAGCTCGCCAAAAGTTAGCCATCCGAATTTCTAAACAAAATTGGAATAGCGTATATCGGTGATAGTCATCGTAGGAAAAAATTGCTGTGTTGATCCACCAGTGACAGCGAGTTGAAGTACAAGGATACACGTTACAGAGCAAATGACTAAGGGGTAAAAATCTTCGAACGGCATGCATTGCGCGACACCCTAATTAGCGTGAAACACCCAATGGCACCCCAAACACATTTTCAAGCCCGCTGGTCCCAAGTGATTTAACCTTTTCACCCCTGGGCGTCAAATGCAACCGGTTCGTCACCTTTATTTTTAACAGTGTAGAGTTGTTGTGCTCTGCCCAGACCATCAAGGCAAGTTCTTGTCCTGGCAGCTTCACTGTCTGCATTTGCATCGTAAACTAGCGGTTCATGATGACTTCGCGTAATAGAAGATTTCTATCATTGAAAGAAAATATATGCATTTTTTAAAAAATAGATGAAAACCAAAATTTAAAAAAAGTGAGTCTTTACCAGATTAAACTTTAAACGCAGAAATTTAAAAGCGTAAAATGATCGAGGAAAGTCATTGGATGTAGTGTTAATAATAATAATAATAATAATAATAATAATAATAATAATAATAATAATAATAATAATAATAATAATAAAAAAATCGTTAAGTTAATGTCAAAAACTGCTGGCAGCAACATTTCCAGTAATTTTTGCCGTAAAAATTGCAGTAAAATTAGATGTAATTTTTTTATTACATTAAATTTTACTGCAATTTTTGCCGTATTTTTAACTGATTTTTTCTACAGTATTGATGTTGAAAAATTGCTTTTACAGTGGTTTAATCTGTATCGTAGTGTAAAAATTTCTATCAGTAGTCTCATCAGAGGTGAATAGTAGTAAGTTGAGAATAATATTCCGAAATAAGATATTTAGAATTACATGCTTCTAGTATTTCATGTATTTAAGTTTTTCTCGGATTTTTTTTATCGTTGGTAAATACGAAAATGTTCCTATTTTTGTGAATTTAGTTTATAATTTTTTCATTTATTTTTATTTAGGTAAGTTCGTAATTATGTAAATACGTAGAACCTATAGTCTTCGTTCGATTCGTCCATCTGGAAGTCCGTCCGTCCGCACATGATAACGCAAGAACTACATAACCGAATCATTTGAAATTAAAAACATATATTTATTACATAATATCATCGACCCACTTCAATTTTTTTGAAAATCGGATGTATAGTTCAATTACAGGGACATTCAAAATTGATCCGTTACAGTATGATCTAAGTAAAAAATAGCTTCAAGTCTATTTTAATGGTGTCATACTCAGTTGAACATAATAAATTCATATGCATGTATGAAATAAACTGTAAAAAAAATCCTTAAATTTACTGCAGAATCTGCTTCCGAACTTCATAAATTTGAAGAACCTTACAAAAGCTTAAGAAGTTTTAAATTGTAATTTTAGAACTCCTAAAGCATCTATAAAATTCCTACTAAGTAGTTGTTAAATGGGATGTACAGAATAATCCAAAGCAAGACATTATCAGCATGGGAGCGGAAATTGCTAAATGTATTTAGTAATGATTAATAAATACGGCTCCTTACTTGCCTATGATCATTTAAATGCTCATCGTGTATTCATACTACAGTGATCGATTTAAAGTTCATTTTCTCTTTAGCAACTAGAAAATAAATATGAATACGTTTATTAATTACGTTACAATATGTTTATTATTACGCTATTTCTTTACAAAGTTCTCTTTACGCTATTCTCCTAAAGCATCTACAGAATTCTTACCCAGTGATTGTCGTTAAGCGGGATGTAGAAAATTATCGAAATCAGAACATTATTAACATGAAAGCGAAAATTCCTATATGATTTTAGTAATGATTAGTAAATACGGTTCTTTAGTTGCTTATGAATATTTGAATGTTTATCGCATATTCATTCTATAGTGATTGATTTGAAGTCCACTTCCTCGTTAGCAACTAGAAAATTAATATGAATATGTTTATTAATTACCTTATTACACGTTTATTATTACGTTATTTCTTTACAAAACCTTAGGAAGTTTTAAACTGCAATTTTAGAATTCCTGAAGCATTTAAGGAATTTCTACCAAGTAGTTGCAAATGGGATGTACATAATAATGCAAAGCAGGACATTATCAGCATGGCCGCAAAAATTGCTAAGTAATGATTAATAAATATGTCCCCTTGCTTGCGTATGATCATTGGTAACAAGTATAAATATCCTTATTATAACAACATTGAAGTTTTGTGAAAAAAAAACAATAAAAAGGTGGCAATATTATCGCCAGAAAACTTTTTTTTTTAACTAACATTCATTATTTCATTAATTTCATTAACATTGAAGGTGTACTTTTTCACCATTTTCAACCGAACTTCATAGTTTTGAAGAATCTCACAAAAGCTTAAGAAGTTTTAAATTGTAATTTTAGAACTCCTAAAAGATCTACATAATTTTTACTTTTAAATAATTGTTAAATGGGTTGTACAGAAAAATCCAAAGCAAATTTTCGCTGTTGCTAAATGCATTTAGTAATGATTAGTAAATACGCTTCCTTACTTCCTATGATCATTTGAATGCTCATCGCGTATTCATACTACAGTCATTCATTTGAAATTTATTTTCTATTTAGAAACTAGAAAACAAATATGAATACGTTTATTAATTACGTCATAATATATTTATTATTAAGTTATTTCTTTACAAAAGCATAACAAGTTTTAAAATTGCAATTTTAGAACTCCTATAGCATCTACAGAATTTCTACCAAGTAGTTGTTAAATGAGATGTATAGAATAATCCAAAGCAGGATATTGTCAGCATGACGGCGAAAATTGCTAAATGCCTTTAATAATGATTAGTAAATACGGTTTCTTACATGTCTATCATTATTTGAGTACTCATCGTGTATCATACTTACATCGATTGATTTGAAGTCCACTTTCTCTTCAGCAACTAGGTAACACATATGAATACGTTCATTATAACAACATTGCAATTATAGCTAGCTATATTTATTATGTCAATATATAGATTTAATTGATGTTATCTATTTTTTAATAAATTTTAAATTGTTTTAAAAAGCGTCCAATGCATTTGTAGTAGATTCTGTACATTTGTTTCATAACTTTAGTTATTTAAAAAAAATTTCATATAAAAGAATTTTTTTCTTTTAAATTAGTATTTAAATTGAGTATTTCGTTATATTTATTCTAAGAATTTATTAAGTTAATTTAAATTAGTTATTAATTAGTAGAAGTTTAAAATAATATAAAGCAAAAAGAAATTAACTTACGTTTATACATTTCATTTTAAAATATTTATGTTTGATTTTTATCATTTTTTATGAAGACATAATTAAAATGATGCGAAAGAAAATATGCTGCATGCAATATGAGGCATATAAATCCACTTACGGATGATGTGAGATTTTATCTTTTAAAGGGGGGGGGGGTATACATTACAATATTTCATGGAATCAATATGAAATAACTCTTCATTCAACTTTAATAAGATAAAAATCTTATAAAAGTACAAGAAAAAGAAAAAGTAGGGGTTTTTTTGTTTATGATAAAACCTATCAAAATTCAATCACAAGGTGACAAAAACTAACTGATAAAGAATGAATATTTTTAACAATATTTTTTCTTATGCCATAATTAAAAGATAGTAAAAAAAAAAAAAAAAAAAAAAAAAAAAACATAAATTTAAATTTAATGCAATAAGATGTAAAAGTTTTCATTATATGTTGCGAAACATATATGCATATTAAAGACTAATTTACAATTATTTTTTTTCTTTGAAAATAAAATCTAAAAAATAGGTAAATAATTAAGAACTTACAAAATATTTTTGCATTAAAAATTTCCTTTTAAATACTATTTTCAAAATTTAACAATGAGAATATTTTTACGGTTCATCTGTTAATTTTTAGAAAACATATATTTTTATTTGCCACTAAGGTAAAATAATAAATAAACTTTGCAAGTTACAAGACCTTATATTACAATTAGAAACTTACTAGAGTTTTCTAGCACATATAGAACATATATTCCAACGGAATACTCAATTTATTGCCGAAACATCAGTGAAGGCTTACTTTGGGGACACGAAATTTTTTCGTGTCTGTCTGTCAGTCTGTCAGTCTGTCTGTTCCGCAATAACTTCCGTAAAAAGCATCTGATTGGCTTGAAATTAAGTGGGTATGTTGATGAGGCACTGGGATTAAGTTGTATAGTTTTTTGTAAGATTTGATTCATTCATTCGAAAAATATAAAATATTTTATTCTGCGCAATAATGCTTTTCTATGGCAAATCCAATGATTTCTAATTATTTTTTCTTGAGAGAAAATGTCACATTTCATTAATGGAATTCAATGATAAAGGGATACTGAAATTTACCAGTTAAATTATTCGTATTGTTTTGAAAATTTGTCTACACATTTGTCAGATTTTTTAAATTAATACTGTAAATTTTGGAGATTTTGTATAAATGTGTTCCAGTAATATAAACTAATTTGGTTTATAGATTTACTTATTCCAAATATATTTATTTCATTTCTTTATTTTCTCTTAATGGTTGCTAAGCAACCATTCATCATAATCCGTATTTTTATAATGTTATAAATTTGAATGCGTGTACGAAAATTTAAATGAAATTAGCATCAAAACTGATGAATTAATGTGTTTGTATCTTTGTGTATAACTATAACATAGCCCAGAAAAGAACATAGGCTATGTTTTATTAATTTTATTCACATATTTTCCTTAATAATTTAAAATTTCCTTCTTTTTTATGCAGAATTAATAGCGATTTTTTAGACAAAATTTAACCAATTTCCTTTATCGCTGTCAAAAAAAAGAAAAAAACATCAAAATATGGAATAATTTTTCAACGGCAATAAGTTTCAATTGAGCAATTTCTATTCGAAAAATTAAACTAAGAAAAAATAAATATGACGTCAGAATTAAAATAAAAATAAATATAGTACTTTGTTAAATATTAAACACAGAAATTTGTTTCGTTAATAAGAATTTTTCTGACAAAAATGGGGGCATAATTAGAAGTAAAAGAAATAAAAAAATAATTATATTTTTAACAATTATTTCACCTGCTAAAATTTGACGTCATAATTGAAATAAAACAGGTATTTTATAGTAGTCGTAAAAACTATTAGAAACATGGACAGCAATAACTCATGAATAATGACGCCATTACCGAAACTTCAGTGAAGGCTCATTTTGGCGACACAAAATTTATTGTTTTCCACCTGTCAGTCTGTTCTGTCTGTCTGTCCGCGATAACTGCCACAAAATGCAATCAAAACTTCTTTTTTTCGGAAACAAAATTGTAAAACCCTAGATTGACTGAGTTTACACTTTCAAAAGTTCCTGATACATCAGATTTAGGTGTGTTGTGGTGGGCAGGTATGAAGAAGTATGAGGATAATGAAAAATGCTTATTAAAACTGTTACTTATCCTTCTAAATCAAAATGTATAAAGAAATACAAGATATACAATAACCATTAGCAAATTGATAGAAAGTTACAAATTTAAGTTTAATGAGTCTACGGGGGGTCCAGGGGGGCGGAGCCCCCCTGAAGAAATCTACTATGTAATAATAAAAAAACAAAAATAACAGATCATGAAAATTTCAGAATTTCCTAACATAACTAAATCTTTAATTTAACACTTTTGATGGCTGAAAACTTCTTATTCTTATTTTATTCGTATAAATTATTACGTAATTTGAAAATTTTAAATTACAGTTTCCAGGAAGTTGAATATTACCCAAAGTGTGTTTAAAAAAAATGATGTGCAAAGCTGACGTTGAGGCTCCTGATCTGCAGATTTACTAGTATACATTTGAATTACTTGTATAATTTCTCAAATAAAACAGTAAAACTTGAACCGTTATACTACAACAAAGAACGTGCAAAACTGCTCCATAGATGCAGCCATGGTAAGTCACATAATTCATGTAACTATGGGTATGTTGAGTTGAGAAGATAACAAATTTGTCTTAATGAAAAATATGAAATTTCAATGCACAAATTGAATTGACAAAAATTTTTATATAAATAATTGAAAAGTAATTTCCATCTGAATGGATAAGATTTTCATAAGTAAATTATAATGATTTGTTCTTAGCACCTGTGCTATTAGAAGTTTTTTTATGAGTTTCAAATAACGATTTTAAGATTTATTCTACTTATGTCGACTTAATCTATATCAATTTTATAGAAAATATATAACATATATCTAAAATTTTAATACTTCACATTAAACATAATATATCATGGATTAATATTTAAAAAGGATTTTTTAAATTTGGCATTATACTTGCTGTTAATAAATATTAAAATAATAAATGTTAAAATAATTGTAAAACTTTGCATGTTACCAGACATTATATTTAAATTACAAATTTACAAGAGTTCTCTTTAGAACTTATATAGCTCCTGAATATTCAATTGATGTCTATATTTGAATCACTAGCTTATCCACTCGAGTATAACAGCAAAACTTGAACCGTTACATTATACCAAAGCACGTACAAAACTGTTTGACAGATGCAGTCATGGTATGTTATGTAATTCACGTGATTACCAGTGAGGAGGAGTACAAAGGATAACGAATGTATTATCATGAAAAATACACATTGTTTCAATACACAAATGAATCTACTACTGTTGACAAAACTTTTAATATAAATCATTCAAAAGTAATTTGCATCTAAATGCATTAAATTTCCATGAATAAATTACAATAGTGTACTATTAGAAGTTTATTTTTCTGAATTTCAAATGTCAATTTTAAGACTTATTCAACTTATGTGTATTGAATCTACATTAATATTGGACAAAAAGTATATTATATATGTAAAAGTTTGATTATGTACATTAAACACAATCTCTCTTGAAGAATATTTTGAAAGGGATTTTTCTTCTTAAACATATATATATTTTTCAAATAATCTCTGAATAAAATATTCCAAACTGCATATTTTATGTTCTTTAGCAGTGTGCGGTAGTCGCATAACATCATCCGTAACCATGTCCCGCAATAGGAGCCCAGCAACATATGAATTGCATGCACAACGAATATCACCAACGGTTCCGCAAGTTGTGCAATATGACATAGTAAGAAGCTTCAAACGCCCCCGACACTGTTTGTCCGTCCACTGTGTTGTGTTATAAAAAAAATTATATATAAAAGGTCTAAGAATCCCCTAATGCCAAAAAAATTAAAAAAACAAATTAAAAACAGCTTTTATTTTAAGTTTTTCATTTATTTTTTTATTTATTTATTTTTATTCTTTATTTAACTATTTTTTAAATTTTATTATTACTAATTTTTATTTATTTATTTATTTATTTTTGACAGCTCGTCTCTTAAAGTGGTGCAGTAGAACTTTGTCCGCACAAAATACTGGACCCGCTCTAATGGGGCAACCCAGGGAGCCAGTTTTTCTCGGTGGGGTACGGTAGAAAGGTGAGTTCTTCTCTCTCTCTCTGCAACGCTCTCGTTTGCCTTGCTATTTAGCGCAAAAATTTTCCTCCATCAGCGGTAAGACTTTGCTTTTCGGCCATTTTCTGTTTTTTTTTTTTAATTCTCTTAAAATTTCCCCAACATTCAGCTAAGTTCAGTACCATTGTTTAGACCCAAAAACATCCACTCCCATTTCATTTGGTATGATGAGTACAAGGTGTGCGGCAACAAATCACAAAGTTAACCCAATGTGCAATAAACCACAAAGATTACCAACAAAGCACTTAACCTAAACAGCCGACCCGGGTACTTGTCTTAGTGGTTCGCCTCTTTGCCGGCTAAAATTACATCATGTACGCTAATGGCGCCTGGTTCATGTAAAACCCGTCGTAGGTGTAAAGTCCTCCAAGTTACCTGTGAATTATACCTCTGGGGGTGCCTTGCCAGGTGAAGGTCTCGTCATCTGATCAAGGCTCTAAATTACGCGACCATCTTGCGAAGCCATTTGCAGTTCAAACAACAGGATGTACCATTAATTAACAGCCGAAACAAAGTATGCTCAACGACAAGCAAGTACTGCAGAAATGATGGCATGCGTAGCAAAGAAATCAGGTTTATTGCCGCTACGCGGCAATTAGACGGTCGACCGCCCCGATACCAGGTATCTAACCCGTTAAGCTGAGATAACTCGGCAGGTAGGGGCCTGGCCATCGGTTAGATAGAAAGAAAGAACCAACACATTGAACAAGCACTTAGTAAAGCACGTCTTATACAGAACATAAACGACGTTCAACTGAACAACCGTGGGGGAAGATGGTCAACACCTGCCTCTATACAGATGCTGCATTTTGTTTTCCCAGTGTTGCCCGATCGGTCGTTCTGAATTCATTCACCGAACTTTTTTGTCAGAGGTAGTATTTTATACTGTGATACGAGTTCTCTGAATTTCAAAAACAAAACCTAACATGGGGCGTTGTATGTTAGGATCTCCGATTGCACATTGTTATTTTTTGTTCACGTTTGTAAAATTTCGGGAACTTTAGATTTAACGTCGATAATTTACGTATATATCCCTTTCAGTTCAGAAACTAAAATAATGATGCAAATATTATTCTTAGGTTTTTACAAACACAATTGCAACCTAAATGACAGAAAAGTTATCTTTTTTTTAATTGATCCTTTACGCGCTTACCGGAGCTTTCAGTTTAAAAAATATATATATAGATCTGAAACTACATATCCCCTTTAAACTCAAATTTAAATAACCATTAACTTAATTTAACGCAAATACATATTTAAGAGCTTTAAACTCGTAAATAATTTACAAAAAAGTCTTAAAAATTTTTTATTGAAAAACATTTAGGTTAAATATTTATAAAAATTTATCACTTTCTTGATCCCATTTCACAAACTTTGATGAAAATATTATTATTATTATTATTTTTTTTTTTTTTGTGAAGATGTCGCCATTTACTCTTTTGCTTTCAACGCAAAATACATTCAGCTATTAAGATGTGATGCGAAATAGTAAAATTTAAGACATTTTAGTTTTTATAAGGACATAAGAGAAATCCTCAAATGGGGATCCAGGGACCGAGAGGGATATACAAGAAACAAAACATTTTTTTTTACTTTTTTAATGAAGCTACCTTGACGAACATTTGATTTAATATTGGAAATTTTTCTTCTTTTAAATGTACTAAATATAAAAACACACTCAGACGCAGATATCTATTATATATAATTTCTCTGAATCAAAGACTAATTTTGAAGTATGTACACTAGAAAAAAATCCGTTAAATTTACGGCAAAATTAGATAAAAAAAATTTTATGACATCTAATTTTACTGTAATTTTTAAGAAAAAAACTGCTAGCAACATTGCTGCCATCAGTTTTTGCCACAACTGTAACAGATTTTTTTTCAGTGTGTAATAATATTTACCGATTTCTTATAGAAGATTATATTTACATTAAATCCTATAATAAGATAATTATATATGTGAAACTTACTTGTAAATAGAACACACCATAAAATCTTAGTATATCGATGGTTCCCATATAAGGGAGGAATATAAGGGAATATTTTACAAATGTAGCAAAGTGTAATAGAAAATTACACAAAATTATATATATATATATATATATATATATATATAAATCTGTGTGCATGTTTTAAAAAGTCCTATGAAATTCAAGTTTAGAGGCAATTATTTTTTTTCGAACAGAAAAATTACTGGGCTCATTCTATTAAAAAAAAAGATGTTACAAAAAATTAAATAAAATAAAATAAAATCCCTTAACAAAGGCATATGTACACATAATAAATAATAATAACATTAATGATGTCAAAACTAAAAGAATTTTAAAATATAAATTAGTCATAGAATTTTGTTCTTTTCATAAGCATTCATGTTATAGTTAATTAATTTTTCCTAATTAATTTATTAATTATAAAAACAATTTGTAATTGCTACCTATTTTAAATTTAATTAGGACGACAAACTTACCGGTGTTGGCCTACTTCCAAAATACAAATCCAATTATCTCGTTGAAGTAGTAAAATTTTAACCGTAGTAACGTGGAAAAAAGCACGTAGTAAAGTACTTGAAAAATTACGCTGGGTTCGTTTTACGTAACTGACGTCATCATACTAAAGTAAGTAAAAAGAAAAAAAAAGGCAAATGAAATACTCTACGATATAAATTTACTATGCTTTATTTACAAGTTTTCTTTTATTTATTTTGAAAAATACTCAACTCGTAAATCATAAAGATATTTTTAAAATTTCTACACTCATATTTGATATATTAAATCAAAGTATACTTAAAAATTTATTATGTTTAAATTCAAGCTTTGAATTTTTATATTAAATTGAGCATGTTTATGAAGAATTCCTTTATTAATTAATCATAATAAAAATGAAATCTATTTTCAAAAATTTCGAAGGAATGTATGCATTTTTATTTATATCAAATTTTTAATTGTCAGGTCAATAATGAATAATTATTCAGTGTCAACTTTTAATGTTTACTAAATTTGACAGGTTTTATTTTCTTTAATAAATCGACGAAACCAAGAAATTTTTTTCCATTTTATTGAGTGATATTTCTTTATACAATTTGATACTTGAAAATTTTACTAAGAGATCAAACTGAAGTGGTATTAAAATAGGCCACTTTCATTATTAACCCTTTATCTACCGACGATACATATAAATACCATTAAAATTACATATTATATTTTTTTAATATGTCAATTAGTTATAATACTGTTGAGAATGCGTTACAGATACATTATTCTATTTTGTTCCAAAAGCATTATTGGGTACACAAAACGAAAATATTTTTAAAAGGATGATTTATTTTGCCTTAGTACATTTTTAGCTTTCTTGACGCTGAGGGAGGGTGTGGGAGGATTTTTCAATTCGGAAATATTTGTATAATTATATTTTAAGACAATCATATTTGTACATTTTATAATTCTACAAAATATTAAGAAAACAATTAAAAATAAAATATTGTAGTGGGGTTATAAATATTGCACAAAATCCCTGTAAATTCAAATTTAATTAATATTTCTAAAATCCTGCAAAAATTGATTAAATGATTATGTAAATCTTTTAATTTAATTTAAACAATTTACGCAAAGTGCTTTAGATTATAAAATTATCAGGAATTCTTAATTTGGTAGAAAAAGGTTTAAAACCATTAGATATTTACAAAATAATTTCATTTCAAAATTTGCAATACTTCAACGTTTATTTATCGCACCCGTCTGCATGTGCGCATATACAATGGAGCACGCTTATATGTTTCTTCTTTATATGTTTTTGTCATTCATAATTTTTTAATGGTTTCGGCAAAACCCAATGGATATTTAAATTAAATAATTTCATTTATACGTTAAAACTCGAATTGTAGTTATACTTTTTTTGATCAAGTCAAGAAGAGAGAAAATGAGCATTTCAACCTCAGATTCCAAATTCCTGATTGCAGTGGCACACCCAGGATTAAGCTTTGCAAAGGACTAGCAAATTTTAGAACTCTATATTTTCCCGATCTATCCCGGAATGTCGGAAAAACTCGGTTCTAATTACTGATTGCAGTGTCACACCCAAGATTAAGCTTTGCAGGGAACTAGCAAATTTTAGAACTCTATATTTTCCTGATCTGGCCCGGAATGCCGGAAAAACTCGGTCCGAATTCCTGATTGCAGTGTCACACCCAGGATTAAGCTCTACAGGGGACTAGCAAATTTTAGAACGCTATATTTTCCTCATCTGGACCGCAATGTTGAAAAAACTCAGTCCGAATTCCCGATTACAGTGGCACACCCAGGATTAAGCTTTGCAGGAGACTAGCAAATTTTAGAACTCTATATTTTCCTGATCTGGCCCGGAATGTCGAAAAAACTCGGTCCGAATTCCCATTGCAGCGTCACATCCAGGATTAAGCTTTACAGGGGACTAGCAAATTTTAGAACTCTACATTTTCCTGATCTGGCCCGGAATGTCGGAATAAATCGGTCCGAATTCCTGATTGCAGTGTCACACCCAGGATTAAGCTCTACAGGGGACTAGCAAATTTTAGAACGCTATATATTTTCTTCATCTGGACCGCAATGTCGGAAAAACTCGGTCCAAATTCCCGATTGCATTGGCATACCCAGGATTAAGCTTTACAGGGGACTAGCAAATTTTAGAACTCTATATTTTCCCGATCTGGCCCGGAATGTCGGAAAAACTCGGTCCGATTTTTTTTCTTTTACATTTAATTAAAAATGGACGAGATGTGTCGAACCCAGACATACTTTTTTTTCTGTTGACTTTATACAGAGCGAAGATTTGGTAGGTAGACAGGGGCTCTGAAAATTTTTAATGTGACTGATTCTGAAATCTTAAGTCTCTTTGTTAAATCAAAGAAAATATTGCTTTAAGTGGTGAATATTAAAATTGCTAATATTTCAAATTTTGCAAGAAAATTTATAAGTAAGAAAAAGATTCGAAAAGATTAATATTTTTGAAAATTCCTATTTTCCAGGACTTATTAAAAAGAAAAAAAATCATAATTTTAGTAAATATTTAAAATAGTAACTCTAGTCTCGTGGTCTGGGAGGGGCTTCAGTCCCCTTAACCCCCTGACCGCCGAGCAAAAGAGCAAAATTGTAATGTATTTTCTCTGCAACTTATTTTAAATGTTAATAAAAGAGGGATTTTCTATCATGGTATAATTTTTTCGTTACGTATATACTTATAATCCTTGAAAGTATCAATCATAACTTAATTTCTTAAAATTTGTAGAATTATATTTGTATGATTATTTTTGTATAATTATATTAATTTTAATAAAGCTTCAACAGCAGTGAAACCTGCAGGCTAGTGAACAGTTATATCCTGTCGCGGCAGTGGGAAAATTATTCCCCCCCCCTTCCCGTGCATGCGCCAATGCCTGATTGTCCAGTCTTACAGAAAACCATTTACCAACATCTGTCCCGTTGAGCAGAAGCCGTACTCCTAAAGAATATGAACATCCCAGTTTCTATAGATTACACTGTTAAAATTAATGCTAACACATTGCACCTTTTAAGGGTGAAAGACTTGTCTCACTGGTGACACCCCTAAAGGAGCCAAAAGAGCACCTTTAATTAGGGTGAAAAGATGGCACCCTTAAACCAGAGTGCCCAATGATAAAAAATTAAAAAATATACTAACCGACGTTCGGCCCTCGATGGATTCGAACGCAGAACGTCTGATTTCAAGCTCAGCGCCCTATCCACTCGGCCATCAAGCTCACCTTCAAAGCCTCTCTGAAATGTTCATATGTCCTGAATTTCAAAAGTTGCTTTATGTAAAAAAGCTCGCCAAAAGTTAGCCATCCGAATTTCTAAACAAAATTGGGATAGCGTATATCGGTGATAGTCATCGCAGGAAAAAATTGCTGTGTTGATCCACCAGTGACAGCGAGATGAAGTACAAGGATACACGTTACAGAGCAAATGACTAAGGGGTAAAAATATTCCAACGGCATGCATTGCGCGGCACCCTAATTAGCGTGAAACACCCAATGGCAGCCCAAATACATTTTCAAGCCCGCTGGTCCCAAGTGATTTAACCTTTTCACCCCTGGGCGTCAAATGCAACCGGTTCCTCACTTTTATTTTTAACAGTGTAGAGTTGTTGTGCTCTGCCTAGACCATCAAGGCAAGTTCTTGTCCTGCCAGCTTCACTGTCTGCATTTGTATCGTAAACTAGCGGTTCATGATGACTTCGCGTAATAGAAGATTTCTATCATCGAAAGAAAATATGTGCATTTTTAACAAAAGTAGATGAAAACCAACATTTAAAAAAGTGAGTCTTTACCAGATTCAACTTTAAACACACAAATTTAAAAGCGTAAAATGATCGAGGAAAGCCACTGGATGTAGTGTTAATAATAATAATAATAATAATAATAATAATAATAATAATAATAATAAAAACCTCCCAGTTTAAATCCAAAAATTCACTCCCAGTAAAAAAAAAAAAAAAAAAAAAAAAAAAAAAAAAAAAATCCGTTAAATTTATGGCAAAAACTGCTGGCAGCAATGTTTCCTGCAATTTTTGCCGTAAAAACTGCAGTACAATTAGATGTAATTTTTTTATTACATTCAATTTTACAGCAATTTTGCCGTATTTTTAACTGATTTTTTCTACAGTGTTGATGCTGAAAAATACCTTTTACATTGGTTTTATCTGTGTCGTAGTGTAAAAATTTCTATCAGTAGTCCCATCAGCGGTGAAAAGCAGTAAGTTGATAATAATATTCGAAATAAGATATTTAGAACTACATGCTTCTAGTATTTCATGTATTTAAATTTATCTCTGATTTTTTTTATCGTTGGTAAATACGGAAATGTTCCTATTTTTGTGAATTTAGTTTATACTTTTTTTCTTTTATTTTTATTTAGGTAAGTTTGTAATTATGTAAATACATAGAACCTATAGTCTTCGTTCAATTCGTCCATCTGGAAGTCCGTCCGTCCGCACATGATAACGCAAGAACTACATAACCGAATCATTTGAAATTAAAAATATATATTTATTACATAATATCATTGAGACTCTTCAAGTTTTATGAAAACCGTATGTATAGTTCAATCACAAGGACAACCAAAATTGATCCGTTACAGTATGGTCTAAGTAAAAAAATAGTTTCAAGTCTATTTTAATAGTGTTATACTCCTTCGAACATAATAAATCCATATGCATGAATGAAATAAACTTTAAAAAAAAAAATCCTTAAATTTACTCCAGAATCTGCTTTCGAACTTCATAAATTTGAAGAACCTTACAAAATCTTAAGAATTTTTTAATTGTAATTTTAGAACTCCTAAACCATCTAAAGAATGCCTACCAAGTACCTGTTAAATGGGATGTACAGAATAATCCAAAGCAGGACATTATCAGCATGGGAGCGAAAATTGCTAAATGCATTTAGTAATGATTAGTAAATACGATTACGTACATGCCTATGATCATATTAATGCTCATCGTGTATTCATACTACAGCGATCGATTTAAAGTTCACTTTCTCTTTAGCAACTAGAAAATAAATATGAATACGTTTATTAATTACGTTACAATACGTTTATTATTACGCTATTTCTTTACAAAAGCTTAAGAAGTTTTAAATTAAAATTTTAGAACTGCTAAAGCATCTACAGAATTCTTACCAAGCGATTGTCGTTATGCGGGATGTAGAAAATAATCGAAATCAGAACATTATCAACACGACAGCGAAAATTCCTATATGCGCATAGTAATGATTAGTAAATACGGTTCCTTACTTGCTTATGAACTTTGAATGTTCATCGCATATTCATTCTATAGTGATTTATTTGAAGTCCACTTTCTCTTTAGCAACTAGAAAACTAAAATGAATATGTTTATTAATTACCTTATTAAACGTTTATCATTACGTTATTTCTTTACAAAACCTTAGGATGTTTTAAACTGTAATTTTAGAATTCCTAAAGCATCTAAGGAATTTCTACCAAGTAGTTGTCAAATGGGATGTGCATAATAATGCAAAGCAGGACATTATCAGCATGACCGCAAAAATTGGTAAGTAATGATTAGTAAATATGTCCCCTTGCTTGCGTATGATCATTGGTAACAAGTATAAATATGCTTATTATAACAACATTGAAGTTTTGTGAAAAAAAAAAAAACAATAAAAAGGCGGCAATATTATCGCCAGAAAACTTTATTTTTTCACTAACATTCATTATTTCATTAATTTTATTAACATTGAAGATGTACTTTTTCATCATTTTCAACCGAACTTCATAGTTTTGAAGAATCTCACAAAAGCTTAAGAAGTTTTAAATTGTAATTTTAGAACTCCTAAAAGATCTACATAATTTTTACTTTTAAATAATTGTTAAATGGGTTGTACAGAAAAATCCAAAGCAAATTTTCGCTGTTGCTAAATGCATTTAGTAATGATTAGTAAATACGCTTCCTTACTTCCTATGATCATTTGAATGCTCATCGCGTATTCATACTACAGTCATTCATTTGAAATTTATTTTCTATTTAGAAACTAGAAAACAAATATGAATACGTTTATTAATTACGTCATAATATATTTATTATTAAGTTATTTCTTTACAAAAGCATAACAAGTTTTAAAATTGCAATTTTAGAACTCCTATAGCATCTACAGAATTTCTACCAAGTAGTTGTTAAATGAGATGTATAGAATAATCCAAAGCAGGATATTGTCAGCATGACGGCGAAAATTGCTAAATGCCTTTAATAATGATTAGTAAATACGGTTTCTTACATGTCTATCATTATTTGAGTACTCATCGTGTATCATACTTACATCGATTGATTTGAAGTCCACTTTCTCTTCAGCAACTAGGTAACACATATGAATACGTTCATTATAACAACATTGCAATTATAGCTAGCTATATTTATTATGTCAATATATAGATTTAATTGATGTTATCTATTTTTTAATAAATTTTAAATTGTTTTAAAAAGCGTCCAATGCATTTGTAGTAGATTCTGTACATTTGTTTCATAACTTTAGTTATTTAAAAAAAATTTCATATAAAAGAATTTTTTTCTTTTAAATTAGTATTTAAATTGAGTATTTCGTTATATTTATTCTAAGAATTTATTAAGTTAATTTAAATTAGTTATTAATTAGTAGAAGTTTAAAATAATATAAAGCAAAAAGAAATTAACTTACGTTTATACATTTCATTTTAAAATATTTATGTTTGATTTTTATCATTTTTTATGAAGACATAATTAAAATGATGCGAAAGAAAATATACTGCATGCAATATGAGGCATATAAATCCACTTACGGATGATGTGAGATTTTATCTTTTAAAGGGGGGGGGGTATACATTACAATATTTCATGGAATCAATATGAAATAACTCTTCATTCAACTTTAATAAGATAAAAATCTTATAAAAGTACAAGAAAAAGAAAAAGTAGGGGTTTTTTTGTTTATGATAAAACCTATCAAAATTCAATCACAAGATGACAAAAACTAACTGATAAAGAATGAATATTTTTAACAATATTTTTTCTTATGCCATAATTAAAAGATAGTAAAAAAAAAAAAAAAAAAAAAAAAAAAAAAAAAAAAAAAAAAAAAAAAACATAAATTTAAATTTAATGCAATAAGATGTAAAAGTTTTCATTATATGTTGCGAAACATATATGCATATTAAAGACTAATTTACAATTATTTTTTTTCTTTGAAAATAAAATCTAAAAAATAGGTAAATAATTAAGAACTTACAAAATATTTTTGCATTAAAAATTTCCTTTTAAATACTATTTTCAAAATTTAACAATGAGAATATTTTTACGGTTCATCTGTTAATTTTTAGAAAACATATATTTTTATTTGCCACTAAGGTAAAATAATAAATAAACTTTGCAAGTTACAAGACCTTATATTACAATTAGAAACTTACTAGAGTTTTCTAGCACATATAGAACATATATTCCAACGGAATACTCAATTTATTGCCGAAACATCAGTGAAGGCTTACTTTGGGGACACGAAATTTTTTCGTGTCTGTCTGTCAGTCTGTCAGTCTGTCTGTTCCGCAATAACTTCCGTAAAAAGCATCTGATTGGCTTGAAATTAAGTGGGTATGTTGATGAGGCACTGGGATTAAGTTGTATAGTTTTTTGTAAGATTTGATTCATTCATTCGAAAAATATAAAATATTTTATTCTGCGCAATAATGCTTTTCTATGGCAAATCCAATGATTTCTAATTATTTTTTCTTGAGAGAAAATGTCACATTTCATTAATGGAATTCAATGATAAAGGGATACTGAAATTTACCAGTTAAATTATTCGTATTGTTTTGAAAATTTGTCTACACATTTGTCAGATTTTTTAAATTAATACTGTAAATTTTGGAGATTTTGTATAAATGTGTTCCAGTAATATAAACTAATTTGGTTTAGAGATTTACTTATTTCAAATATATTTATTTCATTTCTTTATTTTCTCTTAATGGTTGCTAAGCAACCATTCATCATAATCCGTATTTTTATAATGTTATAAATTTGAATGCGTGTACGAAAATTTAAATGAAATTAGCATCAAAACTGATGAATTAATGTGTTTGTATCTTTGTGTATAACTATAACATAGCCCAGAAAAGAACATAGGCTATGTTTTATTAATTTTATTCACATATTTTCCTTAATAATTTAAAATTTCCTTCTTTTTTATGCAGAATTAATAGCGATTTTTTAGACAAAATTTAACCAATTTCCTTTATCGCTGTCAAAAAAAGAAAAAAACATCAAAATATGGAATAATTTTTCAACGGCAATAAGTTTCAATTGAGCAATTTCTATTCGAAAAATTAAACTAAGAAAAAATAAATATGACGTCAGAATTAAAATAAAAATAAATATAGTACTTTGTTAAATATTAAACACGGAAATTTGTTTCGTTAATAAGAATTTTTCTGACAAAAATGGGGGCATAATTAGAAGTAAAAGAAATAAAAAAATAATTATATTTTTAACAATTATTTCACCTGCTAAAATTTGACGTCATAATTGAAATAAAACAGGTATTTTATAGTAGTCGTAAAAACTATTAGAAACATGGACAGCAATAACTCATGAATAATGACGCCATTACCGAAACTTCAGTGAAGGCTCATTTTGGCGACACAAAATTTATTGTTTTCCACCTGTCAGTCTGTTCTGTCTGTCTGTCCGCGATAACTGCCACAAAATGCAATCAAAACTTCTTTTTTTCGGAAACAAAATTGTAAAACCCTAGATTGACTGAGTTTACACTTTCAAAAGTTCCTGATACATCAGATTTAGGTGTGTTGTGGTGGGCAGGTATGAAGAAGTATGAGGATAATGAAAAATGCTTATTAAAACTGTTACTTATCCTTCTAAATCAAAATGTATAAAGAAATACAAGATATACAATAACCATTAGCAAATTGATAGAAAGTTACAAATTTAAGTTTAATGAGTCTACGGGGGGTCCAGGGGGGCGGAGCCCCCCTGAAGAAATCTACTATGTAATAATAAAAAAACAAAAATAACAGATCATGAAAATTTCAGAATTTCCTAACATAACTAAATCTTTAATTTAACACTTTTGATGGCTGAAAACTTCTTATTCTTATTTTATTCGTATAAATTATTACGTAATTTGAAAATTTTAAATTACAGTTTCCAGGAAGTTGAATATTACCCAAAGTGTGTTTAAAAAAAATGATGTGCAAAGCTGACGTTGAGGCTCCTGATCTGCAGATTTACTAGTATACATTTGAATTACTTGTATAATTTCTCAAATAAAACAGTAAAACTTGAACCGTTATACTACAACAAAGAACGTGCAAAACTGCTCCATAGATGCAGCCATGGTATGTCACATAATTCATGTAACTATGGGTATGTTGAGTTGAGAAGATAACAAATTTGTCTTAATGAAAAATATGAAATTTCAATGCACAAATTGAATTGACAAAAATTTTTATATAAATAATTGAAAAGTAATTTCCATCTGAATGGATAAGATTTTCATAAGTAAATTATAATGATTTGTTCTTAGCACCTGTGCTATTAGAAGTTTTTTTATGAGTTTCAAATAACGATTTTAAGATTTATTCTACTTATGTCGACTTAATCTATATCAATTTTATAGAAAATATATAACATATATCTAAAATTTTAATACTTCACATTAAACATAATATATCATGGATTAATATTTAAAAAGGATTTTTTAAATTTGGCATTATACTTGCTGTTAATAAATATTAAAATAATAAATGTTAAAATAATTGTAAAACTTTGCATGTTACCAGACATTATATTTAAATTACAAATTTACAAGAGTTCTCTTTAGAACTTATATAGCTCCTGAATATTCAATTGATGTCTATATTTGAATCACTAGCTTATCCACTCGAGTATAACAGCAAAACTTGAACCGTTACATTATACCAAAGCACGTACAAAACTGTTTGACAGATGCAGTCATGGTATGTTATGTAATTCACGTGATTACCAGTGAGGAGGAGTACAAAGGATAACGAATGTATTATCATGAAAAATACACATTGTTTCAATACACAAATGAATCTACTACTGTTGACAAAACTTTTAATATAAATCATTCAAAAGTAATTTGCATCTAAATGCATTAAATTTCCATGAATAAATTACAATAGTGTACTATTAGAAGTTTATTTTTCTGAATTTCAAATGTCAATTTTAAGACTTATTCAACTTATGTGTATTGAATCTACATTAATATTGGACAAAAAGTATATTATATATGTAAAAGTTTGATTATGTACATTAAACACAATCTCTCTTGAAGAATATTTTGAAAGGGA
The DNA here is from genome assembly GCA_964019185.1 of Maratus speculifer. Lineage (NCBI taxonomy): Eukaryota > Metazoa > Arthropoda > Arachnida > Araneae > Salticidae > Maratus > Maratus speculifer. The sequence continues at coordinate 26,983 of CAXHSM010000664.1, forward strand.
TTTTTCTTCTTAAACATATATATATTTTTCAAATAATCTCTGAATAAAATATTCCAAACTGCATATTTTATGTTCTTTAGCAGTGTGCGGTAGTCGCATAACATCATCCGTAACCATGTCCCGCAATAGGAGCCCAGCAACATATGAATTGCATGCACAACGAATATCACCAACGGTTCCGCAAGTTGTGCAATATGACATAGTAAGAAGCTTCAAACGCCCCCGACACTGTTTGTCCGTCCACTGTGTTGTGTTATAAAAAAAATTATATATAAAAGGTCTAAGAATCCCCTAATGCCAAAAAAATTAAAAAAACAAATTAAAAACAGCTTTTATTTTAAGTTTTTCATTTATTTTTTTATTTATTTATTTTTATTCTTTATTTAACTATTTTTTAAATTTTATTATTACTAATTTTTATTTATTTATTTATTTATTTTTGACAGCTCGTCTCTTAAAGTGGTGCAGTAGAACTTTGTCCGCACAAAATACTGGACCCGCTCTAATGGGGCAACCCAGGGAGCCAGTTTTTCTCGGTGGGGTACGGTAGAAAGGTGAGTTCTTCTCTCTCTCTCTGCAACGCTCTCGTTTGCCTTGCTATTTAGCGCAAAAATTTTCCTCCATCAGCGGTAAGACTTTGCTTTTCGGCCATTTTCTGTTTTTTTTTTTTTAATTCTCTTAAAATTTCCCCAACATTCAGCTAAGTTCAGTACCATTGTTTAGACCCAAAAACATCCACTCCCATTTCATTTGGTATGATGAGTACAAGGTGTGCGGCAACAAATCACAAAGTTAACCCAATGTGCAATAAACCACAAAGATTACCAACAAAGCACTTAACCTAAACAGCCGACCCGGGTACTTGTCTTAGTGGTTCGCCTCTTTGCCGGCTAAAATTACATCATGTACGCTAATGGCGCCTGGTTCATGTAAAACCCGTCGTAGGTGTAAAGTCCTCCAAGTTACCTGTGAATTATACCTCTGGGGGTGCCTTGCCAGGTGAAGGTCTCGTCATCTGATCAAGGCTCTAAATTACGCGACCATCTTGCGAAGCCATTTGCAGTTCAAACAACAGGATGTACCATTAATTAACAGCCGAAACAAAGTATGCTCAACGACAAGCAAGTACTGCAGAAATGATGGCATGCGTAGCAAAGAAATCAGGTTTATTGCCGCTACGCGGCAATTAGACGGTCGACCGCCCCGATACCAGGTATCTAACCCGTTAAGCTGAGATAACTCGGCAGGTAGGGGCCTGGCCATCGGTTAGATAGAAAGAAAGAACCAACACATTGAACAAGCACTTAGTAAAGCACGTCTTATACAGAACATAAACGACGTTCAACTGAACAACCGTGGGGGAAGATGGTCAACACCTGCCTCTATACAGATGCTGCATTTTGTTTTCCCAGTGTTGCCCGATCGGTCGTTCTGAATTCATTCACCGAACTTTTTTGTCAGAGGTAGTATTTTATACTGTGATACGAGTTCTCTGAATTTCAAAAACAAAACCTAACATGGGGCGTTGTATGTTAGGATCTCCGATTGCACATTGTTATTTTTTGTTCACGTTTGTAAAATTTCGGGAACTTTAGATTTAACGTCGATAATTTACGTATATATCCCTTTCAGTTCAGAAACTAAAATAATGATGCAAATATTATTCTTAGGTTTTTACAAACACAATTGCAACCTAAATGACAGAAAAGTTATCTTTTTTTTAATTGATCCTTTACGCGCTTACCGGAGCTTTCAGTTTAAAAAATATATATATAGATCTGAAACTACATATCCCCTTTAAACTCAAATTTAAATAACCATTAACTTAATTTAACGCAAATACATATTTAAGAGCTTTAAACTCGTAAATAATTTACAAAAAAGTCTTAAAAATTTTTTATTGAAAAACATTTAGGTTAAATATTTATAAAAATTTATCACTTTCTTGATCCCATTTCACAAACTTTGATGAAAATATTATTATTATTATTATTTTTTTTTTTTTGTGAAGATGTCGCCATTTACTCTTTTGCTTTCAACGCAAAATACATTCAGCTATTAAGATGTGATGCGAAATAGTAAAATTTAAGACATTTTAGTTTTTATAAGGACATAAGAGAAATCCTCAAATGGGGATCCAGGGACCGAGAGGGATATACAAGAAACAAAACATTTTTTTTTACTTTTTTAATGAAGCTACCTTGACGAACATTTGATTTAATATTGGAAATTTTTCTTCTTTTAAATGTACTAAATATAAAAACACACTCAGACGCAGATATCTATTATATATAATTTCTCTGAATCAAAGACTAATTTTGAAGTATGTACACTAGAAAAAAATCCGTTAAATTTACGGCAAAATTAGATAAAAAAAAATTTTATGACATCTAATTTTACTGTAATTTTTAAGAAAAAAACTGCTAGCAACATTGCTGCCATCAGTTTTTGCCACAACTGTAACAGATTTTTTTTCAGTGTGTAATAATATTTACCGATTTCTTATAGAAGATTATATTTACATTAAATCCTATAATAAGATAATTATATATGTGAAACTTACTTGTAAATAGAACACACCATAAAATCTTAGTATATCGATGGTTCCCATATAAGGGAGGAATATAAGGGAATATTTTACAAATGTAGCAAAGTGTAATAGAAAATTACACAAAATTATATATATATATATATATATATATATATATATATAATCTGTGTGCATGTTTTAAAAAGTCCTATGAAATTCAAGTTTAGAGGCAATTATTTTTTTTCGAACAGAAAAATTACTGGGCTCATTCTATTAAAAAAAAAGATGTTACAAAAAATTAAATAAAATAAAATAAAATCCCTTAACAAAGGCATATGTACACATAATAAATAATAATAACATTAATGATGTCAAAACTAAAAGAATTTTAAAATATAAATTAGTCATAGAATTTTGTTCTTTTCATAAGCATTCATGTTATAGTTAATTAATTTTTCCTAATTAATTTATTAATTATAAAAACAATTTGTAATTGCTACCTATTTTAAATTTAATTAGGACGACAAACTTACCGGTGTTGGCCTACTTCCAAAATACAAATCCAATTATCTCGTTGAAGTAGTAAAATTTTAACCGTAGTAACGTGGAAAAAAGCACGTAGTAAAGTACTTGAAAAATTACGCTGGGTTCGTTTTACGTAACTGACGTCATCATACTAAAGTAAGTAAAAAGAAAAAAAAAGGCAAATGAAATACTCTACGATATAAATTTACTATGCTTTATTTACAAGTTTTCTTTTATTTATTTTGAAAAATACTCAACTCGTAAATCATAAAGATATTTTTAAAATTTCTACACTCATATTTGATATATTAAATCAAAGTATACTTAAAAATTTATTATGTTTAAATTCAAGCTTTGAATTTTTATATTAAATTGAGCATGTTTATGAAGAATTCCTTTATTAATTAATCATAATAAAAATGAAATCTATTTTCAAAAATTTCGAAGGAATGTATGCATTTTTATTTATATCAAATTTTTAATTGTCAGGTCAATAATGAATAATTATTCAGTGTCAACTTTTAATGTTTACTAAATTTGACAGGTTTTATTTTCTTTAATAAATCGACGAAACCAAGAAATTTTTTTCCATTTTATTGAGTGATATTTCTTTATACAATTTGATACTTGAAAATTTTACTAAGAGATCAAACTGAAGTGGTATTAAAATAGGCCACTTTCATTATTAACCCTTTATCTACCGACGATACATATAAATACCATTAAAATTACATATTATATTTTTTTAATATGTCAATTAGTTATAATACTGTTGAGAATGCGTTACAGATACATTATTCTATTTTGTTCCAAAAGCATTATTGGGTACACAAAACGAAAATATTTTTAAAAGGATGATTTATTTTGCCTTAGTACATTTTTAGCTTTCTTGACGCTGAGGGAGGGTGTGGGAGGATTTTTCAATTCGGAAATATTTGTATAATTATATTTTAAGACAATCATATTTGTACATTTTATAATTCTACAAAATATTAAGAAAACAATTAAAAATAAAATATTGTAGTGGGGTTATAAATATTGCACAAAATCCCTGTAAATTCAAATTTAATTAATATTTCTAAAATCCTGCAAAAATTGATTAAATGATTATGTAAATCTTTTAATTTAATTTAAACAATTTACGCAAAGTGCTTTAGATTATAAAATTATCAGGAATTCTTAATTTGGTAGAAAAAGGTTTAAAACCATTAGATATTTACAAAATAATTTCATTTCAAAATTTGCAATACTTCAACGTTTATTTATCGCACCCGTCTGCATGTGCGCATATACAATGGAGCACGCTTATATGTTTCTTCTTTATATGTTTTTGTCATTCATAATTTTTTAATGGTTTCGGCAAAACCCAATGGATATTTAAATTAAATAATTTCATTTATACGTTAAATCTCGAATTGTAGTTATACTTTTTTTGATCAAGTCAAGAAGAGAGAAAATGAGCATTTCAACCTCAGATTCCAAATTCCTGATTGCAGTGGCACACCCAGGATTAAGCTTTGCAAAGGACTAGCAAATTTTAGAACTCTATATTTTCCCGATCTATCCCGGAATGTCGGAAAAACTCGGTTCTAATTACTGATTGCAGTGTCACACCCAAGATTAAGCTTTGCAGGGAACTAGCAAATTTTAGAACTCTATATTTTCCTGATCTGGCCCGGAATGCCGGAAAAACTCGGTCCGAATTCCTGATTGCAGTGTCACACCCAGGATTAAGCTCTACAGGGGACTAGCAAATTTTAGAACGCTATATTTTCCTCATCTGGACCGCAATGTTGAAAAAACTCAGTCCGAATTCCCGATTACAGTGGCACACCCAGGATTAAGCTTTGCAGGAGACTAGCAAATTTTAGAACTCTATATTTTCCTGATCTGGCCCGGAATGTCGAAAAAACTCGGTCCGAATTCCCATTGCAGCGTCACATCCAGGATTAAGCTTTACAGGGGACTAGCAAATTTTAGAACTCTACATTTTCCTGATCTGGCCCGGAATGTCGGAATAAATCGGTCCGAATTCCTGATTGCAGTGTCACACCCAGGATTAAGCTCTACAGGGGACTAGCAAATTTTAGAACGCTATATATTTTCTTCATCTGGACCGCAATGTCGGAAAAACTCGGTCCAAATTCCCGATTGCATTGGCATACCCAGGATTAAGCTTTACAGGGGACTAGCAAATTTTAGAACTCTATATTTTCCCGATCTGGCCCGGAATGTCGGAAAAACTCGGTCCGATTTTTTTTCTTTTACATTTAATTAAAAATGGACGAGATGTGTCGAACCCAGACATACTTTTTTTTCTGTTGACTTTATACAGAGCGAAGATTTGGTAGGTAGACAGGGGCTCTGAAAATTTTTAATGTGACTGATTCTGAAATCTTAAGTCTCTTTGTTAAATCAAAGAAAATATTGCTTTAAGTGGTGAATATTAAAATTGCTAATATTTCAAATTTTGCAAGAAAATTTATAAGTAAGAAAAAGATTCGAAAAGATTAATATTTTTGAAAATTCCTATTTTCCAGGACTTATTAAAAAGAAAAAAAATCATAATTTTAGTAAATATTTAAAATAGTAACTCTAGTCTCGTGGTCTGGGAGGGGCTTCAGTCCCCTTAACCCCCTGACCGCCGAGCAAAAGAGCAAAATTGTAATGTATTTTCTCTGCAACTTATTTTAAATGTTAATAAAAGAGGGATTTTCTATCATGGTATAATTTTTTCGTTACGTATATACTTATAATCCTTGAAAGTATCAATCATAACTTAATTTCTTAAAATTTGTAGAATTATATTTGTATGATTATTTTTGTATAATTATATTAATTTTAATAAAGCTTCAACAGCAGTGAAACCTGCAGGCTAGTGAACAGTTATATCCTGTCGCGGCAGTGGGAAAATTATTCCCCCCCCCTTCCCGTGCATGCGCCAATGCCTGATTGTCCAGTCTTACAGAAAACCATTTACCAACATCTGTCCCGTTGAGCAGAAGCCGTACTCCTAAAGAATATGAACATCCCAGTTTCTATAGATTACACTGTTAAAATTAATGCTAACACATTGCACCTTTTAAGGGTGAAAGACTTGTCTCACTGGTGACACCCCTAAAGGAGCCAAAAGAGCACCTTTAATTAGGGTGAAAAGATGGCACCCTTAAACCAGAGTGCCCAATGATAAAAAATTAAAAAATATACTAACCGACGTTCGGCCCTCGATGGATTCGAACGCAGAACGTCTGATTTCAAGCTCAGCGCCCTATCCACTCGGCCATCAAGCTCACCTTCAAAGCCTCTCTGAAATGTTCATATGTCCTGAATTTCAAAAGTTGCTTTATGTAAAAAAGCTCGCCAAAAGTTAGCCATCCGAATTTCTAAACAAAATTGGGATAGCGTATATCGGTGATAGTCATCGCAGGAAAAAATTGCTGTGTTGATCCACCAGTGACAGCGAGATGAAGTACAAGGATACACGTTACAGAGCAAATGACTAAGGGGTAAAAATATTCCAACGGCATGCATTGCGCGGCACCCTAATTAGCGTGAAACACCCAATGGCAGCCCAAATACATTTTCAAGCCCGCTGGTCCCAAGTGATTTAACCTTTTCACCCCTGGGCGTCAAATGCAACCGGTTCCTCACTTTTATTTTTAACAGTGTAGAGTTGTTGTGCTCTGCCTAGACCATCAAGGCAAGTTCTTGTCCTGCCAGCTTCACTGTCTGCATTTGTATCGTAAACTAGCGGTTCATGATGACTTCGCGTAATAGAAGATTTCTATCATCGAAAGAAAATATGTGCATTTTTAACAAAAGTAGATGAAAACCAACATTTAAAAAAGTGAGTCTTTACCAGATTCAACTTTAAACACACAAATTTAAAAGCGTAAAATGATCGAGGAAAGCCACTGGATGTAGTGTTAATAATAATAATAATAATAATAATAATAATAATAATAATAATAATAAAAACCTCCCAGTTTAAATCCAAAAATTCACTCCCAGTAAAAAAAAAAAAAAAAAAAAAAAAAAAATCCGTTAAATTTATGGCAAAAACTGCTGGCAGCAATGTTTCCTGCAATTTTTGCCGTAAAAACTGCAGTACAATTAGATGTAATTTTTTTATTACATTCAATTTTACAGCAATTTTGCCGTATTTTTAACTGATTTTTTCTACAGTGTTGATGCTGAAAAATACCTTTTACATTGGTTTTATCTGTGTCGTAGTGTAAAAATTTCTATCAGTAGTCCCATCAGCGGTGAAAAGCAGTAAGTTGATAATAATATTCGAAATAAGATATTTAGAACTACATGCTTCTAGTATTTCATGTATTTAAATTTATCTCTGATTTTTTTTATCGTTGGTAAATACGGAAATGTTCCTATTTTTGTGAATTTAGTTTATACTTTTTTTCTTTTATTTTTATTTAGGTAAGTTTGTAATTATGTAAATACATAGAACCTATAGTCTTCGTTCAATTCGTCCATCTGGAAGTCCGTCCGTCCGCACATGATAACGCAAGAACTACATAACCGAATCATTTGAAATTAAAAATATATATTTATTACATAATATCATTGAGACTCTTCAAGTTTTATGAAAACCGTATGTATAGTTCAATCACAAGGACAACCAAAATTGATCCGTTACAGTATGGTCTAAGTAAAAAAATAGTTTCAAGTCTATTTTAATAGTGTTATACTCCTTCGAACATAATAAATCCATATGCATGAATGAAATAAACTTTTAAAAAAAAATCCTTAAATTTACTCCAGAATCTGCTTTCGAACTTCATAAATTTGAAGAACCTTACAAAATCTTAAGAATTTTTTAATTGTAATTTTAGAACTCCTAAACCATCTAAAGAATGCCTACCAAGTACCTGTTAAATGGGATGTACAGAATAATCCAAAGCAGGACATTATCAGCATGGGAGCGAAAATTGCTAAATGCATTTAGTAATGATTAGTAAATACGATTACGTACATGCCTATGATCATATTAATGCTCATCGTGTATTCATACTACAGCGATCGATTTAAAGTTCACTTTCTCTTTAGCAACTAGAAAATAAATATGAATACGTTTATTAATTACGTTACAATACGTTTATTATTACGCTATTTCTTTACAAAAGCTTAAGAAGTTTTAAATTAAAATTTTAGAACTGCTAAAGCATCTACAGAATTCTTACCAAGCGATTGTCGTTATGCGGGATGTAGAAAATAATCGAAATCAGAACATTATCAACACGACAGCGAAAATTCCTATATGCGCATAGTAATGATTAGTAAATACGGTTCCTTACTTGCTTATGAACTTTGAATGTTCATCGCATATTCATTCTATAGTGATTTATTTGAAGTCCACTTTCTCTTTAGCAACTAGAAAACTAAAATGAATATGTTTATTAATTACCTTATTAAACGTTTATCATTACGTTATTTCTTTACAAAACCTTAGGATGTTTTAAACTGTAATTTTAGAATTCCTAAAGCATCTAAGGAATTTCTACCAAGTAGTTGTCAAATGGGATGTGCATAATAATGCAAAGCAGGACATTATCAGCATGACCGCAAAAATTGGTAAGTAATGATTAGTAAATATGTCCCCTTGCTTGCGTATGATCATTGGTAACAAGTATAAATATGCTTATTATAACAACATTGAATTTTTGTGAAAAAAAAAAAACAATAAAAAGGCGGCAATATTATCGCCAGAAAACTTTATTTTTTCACTAACATTCATTATTTCATTAATTTTATTAACATTGAAGATGTACTTTTTCATCATTTTCAACCGAACTTCATAGTTTTGAAGAATCTCACAAAAGCTTAAGAAGTTTTAAATTGTAATTTTAGAACTCCTAAAAGATCTACATAATTTTTACTTTTAAATAATTGTTAAATGGGTTGTACAGAAAAATCCAAAGCAAATTTTCGCTGTTGCTAAATGCATTTAGTAATGATTAGTAAATACGCTTCCTTACTTCCTATGATCATTTGAATGCTCATCGCGTATTCATACTACAGTCATTCATTTGAAATTTATTTTCTATTTAGAAACTAGAAAACAAATATGAATACGTTTATTAATTACGTCATAATATATTTATTATTAAGTTATTTCTTTACAAAAGCATAACAAGTTTTAAAATTGCAATTTTAGAACTCCTATAGCATCTACAGAATTTCTACCAAGTAGTTGTTAAATGAGATGTATAGAATAATCCAAAGCAGGATATTGTCAGCATGACGGCGAAAATTGCTAAATGCCTTTAATAATGATTAGTAAATACGGTTTCTTACATGTCTATCATTATTTGAGTACTCATCGTGTATCATACTTACATCGATTGATTTGAAGTCCACTTTCTCTTCAGCAACTAGGTAACACATATGAATACGTTCATTATAACAACATTGCAATTATAGCTAGCTATATTTATTATGTCAATATATAGATTTAATTGATGTTATCTATTTTTTAATAAATTTTAAATTGTTTTAAAAAGCGTCCAATGCATTTGTAGTAGATTCTGTACATTTGTTTCATAACTTTAGTTATTTAAAAAAAATTCATATAAAAGAATTTTTTTCTTTTAAATTAGTATTTAAATTGAGTATTTCGTTATATTTATTCTAAGAATTTATTAAGTTAATTTAAATTAGTTATTAATTAGTAGAAGTTTAAAATAATATAAAGCAAAAAGAAATTAACTTACGTTTATACATTTCATTTTAAAATATTTATGTTTGATTTTTATCATTTTTTATGAAGACATAATTAAAATGATGCGAAAGAAAATATACTGCATGCAATATGAGGCATATAAATCCACTTACGGATGATGTGAGATTTTATCTTTTAAAGGGGGGGGGGGGTATACATTACAATATTTCATGGAATCAATATGAAATAACTCTTCATTCAACTTTAATAAGATAAAAATCTTATAAAAGTACAAGAAAAAGAAAAAGTAGGGGTTTTTTTGTTTATGATAAAACCTATCAAAATTCAATCACAAGATGACAAAAACTAACTGATAAAGAATGAATATTTTTAACAATATTTTTTCTTATGCCATAATTAAAAGATAGTAAAAAAAAAAAAAAAAAAAAAAAAAAAAAAAAAAAAAAAAAAAAAACATAAATTTAAATTTAATGCAATAAGATGTAAAAGTTTTCATTATATGTTGCGAAACATATATGCATATTAAAGACTAATTTACAATTATTTTTTTTCTTTGAAAATAAAATCTAAAAAATAGGTAAATAATTAAGAACTTACAAAATATTTTTGCATTAAAAATTTCCTTTTAAATACTATTTTCAAAATTTAACAATGAGAATATTTTTACGGTTCATCTGTTAATTTTTAGAAAACATATATTTTTATTTGCCACTAAGGTAAAATAATAAATAAACTTTGCAAGTTACAAGACCTTATATTACAATTAGAAACTTACTAGAGTTTTCTAGCACATATAGAACATATATTCCAACGGAATACTCAATTTATTGCCGAAACATCAGTGAAGGCTTACTTTGGGGACACGAAATTTTTTCGTGTCTGTCTGTCAGTCTGTCAGTCTGTCTGTTCCGCAATAACTTCCGTAAAAAGCATCTGATTGGCTTGAAATTAAGTGGGTATGTTGATGAGGCACTGGGATTAAGTTGTATAGTTTTTTGTAAGATTTGATTCATTCATTCGAAAAATATAAAATATTTTATTCTGCGCAATAATGCTTTTCTATGGCAAATCCAATGATTTCTAATTATTTTTTCTTGAGAGAAAATGTCACATTTCATTAATGGAATTCAATGATAAAGGGATACTGAAATTTACCAGTTAAATTATTCGTATTGTTTTGAAAATTTGTCTACACATTTGTCAGATTTTTTAAATTAATACTGTAAATTTTGGAGATTTTGTATAAATGTGTTCCAGTAATATAAACTAATTTGGTTTAGAGATTTACTTATTTCAAATATATTTATTTCATTTCTTTATTTTCTCTTAATGGTTGCTAAGCAACCATTCATCATAATCCGTATTTTTATAATGTTATAAATTTGAATGCGTGTACGAAAATTTAAATGAAATTAGCATCAAAACTGATGAATTAATGTGTTTGTATCTTTGTGTATAACTATAACATAGCCCAGAAAAGAACATAGGCTATGTTTTATTAATTTTATTCACATATTTTCCTTAATAATTTAAAATTTCCTTCTTTTTTATGCAGAATTAATAGCGATTTTTTAGACAAAATTTAACCAATTTCCTTTATCGCTGTCAAAAAAAGAAAAAAACATCAAAATATGGAATAATTTTTCAACGGCAATAAGTTTCAATTGAGCAATTTCTATTCGAAAAATTAAACTAAGAAAAAATAAATATGACGTCAGAATTAAAATAAAAATAAATATAGTACTTTGTTAAATATTAAACACGGAAATTTGTTTCGTTAATAAGAATTTTTCTGACAAAAATGGGGGCATAATTAGAAGTAAAAGAAATAAAAAAATAATTATATTTTTAACAATTATTTCACCTGCTAAAATTTGACGTCATAATTGAAATAAAACAGGTATTTTATAGTAGTCGTAAAAACTATTAGAAACATGGACAGCAATAACTCATGAATAATGACGCCATTACCGAAACTTCAGTGAAGGCTCATTTTGGCGACACAAAATTTATTGTTTTCCACCTGTCAGTCTGTTCTGTCTGTCTGTCCGCGATAACTGCCACAAAATGCAATCAAAACTTCTTTTTTTCGGAAACAAAATTGTAAAACCCTAGATTGACTGAGTTTACACTTTCAAAAGTTCCTGATACATCAGATTTAGGTGTGTTGTGGTGGGCAGGTATGAAGAAGTATGAGGATAATGAAAAATGCTTATTAAAACTGTTACTTATCCTTCTAAATCAAAATGTATAAAGAAATACAAGATATACAATAACCATTAGCAAATTGATAGAAAGTTACAAATTTAAGTTTAATGAGTCTACGGGGGGTCCAGGGGGGCGGAGCCCCCCTGAAGAAATCTACTATGTAATAATAAAAAAACAAAAATAACAGATCATGAAAATTTCAGAATTTCCTAACATAACTAAATCTTTAATTTAACACTTTTGATGGCTGAAAACTTCTTATTCTTATTTTATTCGTATAAATTATTACGTAATTTGAAAATTTTAAATTACAGTTTCCAGGAAGTTGAATATTACCCAAAGTGTGTTTAAAAAAAATGATGTGCAAAGCTGACGTTGAGGCTCCTGATCTGCAGATTTACTAGTATACATTTGAATTACTTGTATAATTTCTCAAATAAAACAGTAAAACTTGAACCGTTATACTACAACAAAGAACGTGCAAAACTGCTCCATAGATGCAGCCATGGTATGTCACATAATTCATGTAACTATGGGTATGTTGAGTTGAGAAGATAACAAATTTGTCTTAATGAAAAATATGAAATTTCAATGCACAAATTGAATTGACAAAAATTTTTATATAAATAATTGAAAAGTAATTTCCATCTGAATGGATAAGATTTTCATAAGTAAATTATAATGATTTGTTCTTAGCACCTGTGCTATTAGAAGTTTTTTTATGAGTTTCAAATAACGATTTTAAGATTTATTCTACTTATGTCGACTTAATCTATATCAATTTTATAGAAAATATATAACATATATCTAAAATTTTAATACTTCACATTAAACATAATATATCATGGATTAATATTTAAAAAGGATTTTTTAAATTTGGCATTATACTTGCTGTTAATAAATATTAAAATAATAAATGTTAAAATAATTGTAAAACTTTGCATGTTACCAGACATTATATTTAAATTACAAATTTACAAGAGTTCTCTTTAGAACTTATATAGCTCCTGAATATTCAATTGATGTCTATATTTGAATCACTAGCTTATCCACTCGAGTATAACAGCAAAACTTGAACCGTTACATTATACCAAAGCACGTACAAAACTGTTTGACAGATGCAGTCATGGTATGTTATGTAATTCACGTGATTACCAGTGAGGAGGAGTACAAAGGATAACGAATGTATTATCATGAAAAATACACATTGTTTCAATACACAAATGAATCTACTACTGTTGACAAAACTTTTAATATAAATCATTCAAAAGTAATTTGCATCTAAATGCATTAAATTTCCATGAATAAATTACAATAGTGTACTATTAGAAGTTTATTTTTCTGAATTTCAAATGTCAATTTTAAGACTTATTCAACTTATGTGTATTGAATCTACATTAATATTGGACAAAAAGTATATTATATATGTAAAAGTTTGATTATGTACATTAAACACAATCTCTCTTGAAGAATATTTTGAAAGGGATTTTTCTTCTTAAACATATATATATTTTTCAAATAATCTCTGAATAAAATATTCCAAACTGCATATTTTATGTTCTTTAGCAGTGTGCGGTAGTCGCATAACATCATCCGTAACCATGTCCCGCAATAGGAGCCCAGCAACATATGAATTGCATGCACAACGAATATCACCAACGGTTCCGCAAGTTGTGCAATATGACATAGTAAGAAGCTTCAAACGCCCCCGACACTGTTTGTCCGTCCACTGTGTTGTGTTATAAAAAAAATTATATATAAAAGGTCTAAGAATCCCCTAATGCCAAAAAAATTAAAAAAACAAATTAAAAACAGCTTTTATTTTAAGTTTTTCATTTATTTTTTTATTTATTTATTTTTATTCTTTATTTAACTATTTTTTAAATTTTATTATTACTAATTTTTATTTATTTATTTATTTATTTTTGACAGCTCGTCTCTTAAAGTGGTGCAGTAGAACTTTGTCCGCACAAAATACTGGACCCGCTCTAATGGGGCAACCCAGGGAGCCAGTTTTTCTCGGTGGGGTACGGTAGAAAGGTGAGTTCTTCTCTCTCTCTCTGCAACGCTCTCGTTTGCCTTGCTATTTAGCGCAAAAATTTTCCTCCATCAGCGGTAAGACTTTGCTTTTCGGCCATTTTCTGTTTTTTTTTTTTTAATTCTCTTAAAATTTCCCCAACATTCAGCTAAGTTCAGTACCATTGTTTAGACCCAAAAACATCCACTCCCATTTCATTTGGTATGATGAGTACAAGGTGTGCGGCAACAAATCACAAAGTTAACCCAATGTGCAATAAACCACAAAGATTACCAACAAAGCACTTAACCTAAACAGCCGACCCGGGTACTTGTCTTAGTGGTTCGCCTCTTTGCCGGCTAAAATTACATCATGTACGCTAATGGCGCCTGGTTCATGTAAAACCCGTCGTAGGTGTAAAGTCCTCCAAGTTACCTGTGAATTATACCTCTGGGGGTGCCTTGCCAGGTGAAGGTCTCGTCATCTGATCAAGGCTCTAAATTACGCGACCATCTTGCGAAGCCATTTGCAGTTCAAACAACAGGATGTACCATTAATTAACAGCCGAAACAAAGTATGCTCAACGACAAGCAAGTACTGCAGAAATGATGGCATGCGTAGCAAAGAAATCAGGTTTATTGCCGCTACGCGGCAATTAGACGGTCGACCGCCCCGATACCAGGTATCTAACCCGTTAAGCTGAGATAACTCGGCAGGTAGGGGCCTGGCCATCGGTTAGATAGAAAGAAAGAACCAACACATTGAACAAGCACTTAGTAAAGCACGTCTTATACAGAACATAAACGACGTTCAACTGAACAACCGTGGGGGAAGATGGTCAACACCTGCCTCTATACAGATGCTGCATTTTGTTTTCCCAGTGTTGCCCGATCGGTCGTTCTGAATTCATTCACCGAACTTTTTTGTCAGAGGTAGTATTTTATACTGTGATACGAGTTCTCTGAATTTCAAAAACAAAACCTAACATGGGGCGTTGTATGTTAGGATCTCCGATTGCACATTGTTATTTTTTGTTCACGTTTGTAAAATTTCGGGAACTTTAGATTTAACGTCGATAATTTACGTATATATCCCTTTCAGTTCAGAAACTAAAATAATGATGCAAATATTATTCTTAGGTTTTTACAAACACAATTGCAACCTAAATGACAGAAAAGTTATCTTTTTTTTAATTGATCCTTTACGCGCTTACCGGAGCTTTCAGTTTAAAAAATATATATATAGATCTGAAACTACATATCCCCTTTAAACTCAAATTTAAATAACCATTAACTTAATTTAACGCAAATACATATTTAAGAGCTTTAAACTCGTAAATAATTTACAAAAAAGTCTTAAAAATTTTTTATTGAAAAACATTTAGGTTAAATATTTATAAAAATTTATCACTTTCTTGATCCCATTTCACAAACTTTGATGAAAATATTATTATTATTATTATTTTTTTTTTTTTGTGAAGATGTCGCCATTTACTCTTTTGCTTTCAACGCAAAATACATTCAGCTATTAAGATGTGATGCGAAATAGTAAAATTTAAGACATTTTAGTTTTTATAAGGACATAAGAGAAATCCTCAAATGGGGATCCAGGGACCGAGAGGGATATACAAGAAACAAAACATTTTTTTTTACTTTTTTAATGAAGCTACCTTGACGAACATTTGATTTAATATTGGAAATTTTTCTTCTTTTAAATGTACTAAATATAAAAACACACTCAGACGCAGATATCTATTATATATAATTTCTCTGAATCAAAGACTAATTTTGAAGTATGTACACTAGAAAAAAATCCGTTAAATTTACGGCAAAATTAGATAAAAAAAATTTTATGACATCTAATTTTACTGTAATTTTTAAGAAAAAAACTGCTAGCAACATTGCTGCCATCAGTTTTTGCCACAACTGTAACAGATTTTTTTTCAGTGTGTAATAATATTTACCGATTTCTTATAGAAGATTATATTTACATTAAATCCTATAATAAGATAATTATATATGTGAAACTTACTTGTAAATAGAACACACCATAAAATCTTAGTATATCGATGGTTCCCATATAAGGGAGGAATATAAGGGAATATTTTACAAATGTAGCAAAGTGTAATAGAAAATTACACAAAATTATATATATATATATATATATATATATATATAAATCTGTGTGCATGTTTTAAAAAGTCCTATGAAATTCAAGTTTAGAGGCAATTATTTTTTTTCGAACAGAAAAATTACTGGGCTCATTCTATTAAAAAAAAAGATGTTACAAAAAATTAAATAAAATAAAATAAAATCCCTTAACAAAGGCATATGTACACATAATAAATAATAATAACATTAATGATGTCAAAACTAAAAGAATTTTAAAATATAAATTAGTCATAGAATTTTGTTCTTTTCATAAGCATTCATGTTATAGTTAATTAATTTTTCCTAATTAATTTATTAATTATAAAAACAATTTGTAATTGCTACCTATTTTAAATTTAATTAGGACGACAAACTTACCGGTGTTGGCCTACTTCCAAAATACAAATCCAATTATCTCGTTGAAGTAGTAAAATTTTAACCGTAGTAACGTGGAAAAAAGCACGTAGTAAAGTACTTGAAAAATTACGCTGGGTTCGTTTTACGTAACTGACGTCATCATACTAAAGTAAGTAAAAAGAAAAAAAAAGGCAAATGAAATACTCTACGATATAAATTTACTATGCTTTATTTACAAGTTTTCTTTTATTTATTTTGAAAAATACTCAACTCGTAAATCATAAAGATATTTTTAAAATTTCTACACTCATATTTGATATATTAAATCAAAGTATACTTAAAAATTTATTATGTTTAAATTCAAGCTTTGAATTTTTATATTAAATTGAGCATGTTTATGAAGAATTCCTTTATTAATTAATCATAATAAAAATGAAATCTATTTTCAAAAATTTCGAAGGAATGTATGCATTTTTATTTATATCAAATTTTTAATTGTCAGGTCAATAATGAATAATTATTCAGTGTCAACTTTTAATGTTTACTAAATTTGACAGGTTTTATTTTCTTTAATAAATCGACGAAACCAAGAAATTTTTTTCCATTTTATTGAGTGATATTTCTTTATACAATTTGATACTTGAAAATTTTACTAAGAGATCAAACTGAAGTGGTATTAAAATAGGCCACTTTCATTATTAACCCTTTATCTACCGACGATACATATAAATACCATTAAAATTACATATTATATTTTTTTAATATGTCAATTAGTTATAATACTGTTGAGAATGCGTTACAGATACATTATTCTATTTTGTTCCAAAAGCATTATTGGGTACACAAAACGAAAATATTTTTAAAAGGATGATTTATTTTGCCTTAGTACATTTTTAGCTTTCTTGACGCTGAGGGAGGGTGTGGGAGGATTTTTCAATTCGGAAATATTTGTATAATTATATTTTAAGACAATCATATTTGTACATTTTATAATTCTACAAAATATTAAGAAAACAATTAAAAATAAAATATTGTAGTGGGGTTATAAATATTGCACAAAATCCCTGTAAATTCAAATTTAATTAATATTTCTAAAATCCTGCAAAAATTGATTAAATGATTATGTAAATCTTTTAATTTAATTTAAACAATTTACGCAAAGTGCTTTAGATTATAAAATTATCAGGAATTCTTAATTTGGTAGAAAAAGGTTTAAAACCATTAGATATTTACAAAATAATTTCATTTCAAAATTTGCAATACTTCAACGTTTATTTATCGCACCCGTCTGCATGTGCGCATATACAATGGAGCACGCTTATATGTTTCTTCTTTATATGTTTTTGTCATTCATAATTTTTTAATGGTTTCGGCAAAACCCAATGGATATTTAAATTAAATAATTTCATTTATACGTTAAATCTCGAATTGTAGTTATACTTTTTTTGATCAAGTCAAGAAGAGAGAAAATGAGCATTTCAACCTCAGATTCCAAATTCCTGATTGCAGTGGCACACCCAGGATTAAGCTTTGCAAAGGACTAGCAAATTTTAGAACTCTATATTTTCCCGATCTATCCCGGAATGTCGGAAAAACTCGGTTCTAATTACTGATTGCAGTGTCACACCCAAGATTAAGCTTTGCAGGGAACTAGCAAATTTTAGAACTCTATATTTTCCTGATCTGGCCCGGAATGCAGGAAAAACTCGGTCCGAATTCCTGATTGCAGTGTCACACCCAGGATTAAGCTCTACAGGGGACTAGCAAATTTTAGAACGCTATATTTTCCTCATCTGGACCGCAATGTTGAAAAAACTCAGTCCGAATTCCCGATTACAGTGGCACACCCAGGATTAAGCTTTGCAGGAGACTAGCAAATTTTAGAACTCTATATTTTCCTGATCTGGCCCGGAATGTCGAAAAAACTCGGTCCGAATTCCTGATTGCAGTGTCACACCCAGGATTAAGCTCTACAGGGGACTAGCAAATTTTAGAACTCTACATTTTCCTGATCTGGCCCGGAATGTCGGAATAAATCGGTCCGAATTCCTGATTGCAGTGTCACACCCAGGATTAAGCTCTACAGGGGACTAGCAAATTTTAGAACGCTATATATTTTCTTCATCTGGACCGCAATGTCGGAAAAACTCGGTCCAAATTCCCGATTGCATTGGCATACCCAGGATTAAGCTTTACAGGGGACTAGCAAATTTTAGAACTCTATATTTTCCCGATCTGGCCCGGAATGTCGGAAAAACTCGGTCCGATTTTTTTTCTTTTACATTTAATTAAAAATGGACGAGATGTGTCGAACCCAGACATACTTTTTTTTCTGTTGACTTTATACAGAGCGAAGATTTGGTAGGTAGACAGGGGCTCTGAAAATTTTTAATGTGACTGATTCTGAAATCTTAAGTCTCTTTGTTAAATCAAAGAAAATATTGCTTTAAGTGGTGAATATTAAAATTGCTAATATTTCAAATTTTGCAAGAAAATTTATAAGTAAGAAAAAGATTCGAAAAGATTAATATTTTTGAAAATTCCTATTTTCCAGGACTTATTAAAAAGAAAAAAAATCATAATTTTAGTAAATATTTAAAATAGTAACTCTAGTCTCGTGGTCTGGGAGGGGCTTCAGTCCCCTTAACCCCCTGACCGCCGAGCAAAAGAGCAAAATTGTAATGTATTTTCTCTGCAACTTATTTTAAATGTTAATAAAAGAGGGATTTTCTATCATGGTATAATTTTTTCGTTACGTATATACTTATAATCCTTGAAAGTATCAATCATAACTTAATTTCTTAAAATTTGTAGAATTATATTTGTATGATTATTTTTGTATAATTATATTAATTTTAATAAAGCTTCAACAGCAGTGAAACCTGCAGGCTAGTGAACAGTTATATCCTGTCGCGGCAGTGGGAAAATTATTCCCCCCCCTTCCCGTGCATGCGCCAATGCCTGATTGTCCAGTCTTACAGAAAACCATTTACCAACATCTGTCCCGTTGAGCAGAAGCCGTACTCCTAAAGAATATGAACATCCCAGTTTCTATAGATTACACTGTTAAAATTAATGCTAACACATTGCACCTTTTAAGGGTGAAAGACTTGTCTCACTGGTGACACCCCTAAAGGAGCCAAAAGAGCACCTTTAATTAGGGTGAAAAGATGGCACCCTTAAACCAGAGTGCCCAATGATAAAAAATTAAAAAATATACTAACCGACGTTCGGCCCTCGATGGATTCGAACGCAGAACGTCTGATTTCAAGCTCAGCGCCCTATCCACTCGGCCATCAAGCTCACCTTCAAAGCCTCTCTGAAATGTTCATATGTCCTGAATTTCAAAAGTTGCTTTATGTAAAAAAGCTCGCCAAAAGTTAGCCATCCGAATTTCTAAACAAAATTGGGATAGCGTATATCGGTGATAGTCATCGCAGGAAAAAATTGCTGTGTTGATCCACCAGTGACAGCGAGATGAAGTACAAGGATACACGTTACAGAGCAAATGACTAAGGGGTAAAAATATTCCAACGGCATGCATTGCGCGGCACCCTAATTAGCGTGAAACACCCAATGGCAGCCCAAATACATTTTCAAGCCCGCTGGTCCCAAGTGATTTAACCTTTTCACCCCTGGGCGTCAAATGCAACCGGTTCCTCACTTTTATTTTTAACAGTGTAGAGTTGTTGTGCTCTGCCTAGACCATCAAGGCAAGTTCTTGTCCTGCCAGCTTCACTGTCTGCATTTGTATCGTAAACTAGCGGTTCATGATGACTTCGCGTAATAGAAGATTTCTATCATCGAAAGAAAATATGTGCATTTTTAACAAAAGTAGATGAAAACCAACATTTAAAAAAGTGAGTCTTTACCAGATTCAACTTTAAACACACAAATTTAAAAGCGTAAAATGATCGAGGAAAGCCACTGGATGTAGTGTTAATAATAATAATAATAATAATAATAATAATAATAATAATAATAATAAAAACCTCCCAGTTTAAATCCAAAAATTCACTCCCAGTAAAAAAAAAAAAAAAAAAAAAAAAAAAAAAAAAAAAAAAAAAAAAAAAAAAAATCCGTTAAATTTATGGCAAAAACTGCTGGCAGCAATGTTTCCTGCAATTTTTGCCGTAAAAACTGCAGTACAATTAGATGTAATTTTTTTATTACATTCAATTTTACAGCAATTTTGCCGTATTTTTAACTGATTTTTTCTACAGTGTTGATGCTGAAAAATACCTTTTACATTGGTTTTATCTGTGTCGTAGTGTAAAAATTTCTATCAGTAGTCCCATCAGCGGTGAAAAGCAGTAAGTTGATAATAATATTCGAAATAAGATATTTAGAACTACATGCTTCTAGTATTTCATGTATTTAAATTTATCTCTGATTTTTTTATCGTTGGTAAATACGGAAATGTTCCTATTTTTGTGAATTTAGTTTATACTTTTTTTCTTTTATTTTTATTTAGGTAAGTTTGTAATTATGTAAATACATAGAACCTATAGTCTTCGTTCAATTCGTCCATCTGGAAGTCCGTCCGTCCGCACATGATAACGCAAGAACTACATAACCGAATCATTTGAAATTAAAAATATATATTTATTACATAATATCATTGAGACTCTTCAAGTTTTATGAAAACCGTATGTATAGTTCAATCACAAGGACAACCAAAATTGATCCGTTACAGTATGGTCTAAGTAAAAAAATAGTTTCAAGTCTATTTTAATAGTTTTATACTCCTTCGAACATAATAAATCCATATGCATGAATGAAATAAACTTTAAAAAAAAAAATCCTTAAATTTACTCCAGAATCTGCTTTCGAACTTCATAAATTTGAAGAACCTTACAAAATCTTAAGAATTTTTTAATTGTAATTTTAGAACTCCTAAACCATCTAAAGAATGCCTACCAAGTACCTGTTAAATGGGATGTACAGAATAATCCAAAGCAGGACATTATCAGCATGGGAGCGAAAATTGCTAAATGCATTTAGTAATGATTAGTAAATACGATTACGTACATGCCTATGATCATATTAATGCTCATCGTGTATTCATACTACAGCGATCGATTTAAAGTTCACTTTCTCTTTAGCAACTAGAAAATAAATATGAATACGTTTATTAATTACGTTGCAATACGTTTATTATTACGCTATTTCTTTACAAAAGCTTAAGAAGTTTTAAATTAAAATTTTAGAACTGCTAAAGCATCTACAGAATTCTTACCAAGCGATTGTCGTTATGCGGGATGTAGAAAATAATCGAAATCAGAACATTATCAACACGACAGCGAAAATTCCTATATGCGCATAGTAATGATTAGTAAATACGGTTCCTTACTTGCTTATGAACTTTGAATGTTCATCGCATATTCATTCTATAGTGATTTATTTGAAGTCCACTTTCTCTTTAGCAACTAGAAAACTAAAATGAATATGTTTATTAATTACCTTATTAAACGTTTATCATTACGTTATTTCTTTACAAAACCTTAGGATGTTTTAAACTGTAATTTTAGAATTCCTAAAGCATCTAAGGAATTTCTACCAAGTAGTTGTCAAATGGGATGTGCATAATAATGCAAAGCAGGACATTATCAGCATGACCGCAAAAATTGGTAAGTAATGATTAGTAAATATGTCCCCTTGCTTGCGTATGATCATTGGTAACAAGTATAAATATGCTTATTATAACAACATTGAAGTTTTGTGAAAAAAAAAAACAATAAAAAGGCGGCAATATTATCGCCAGAAAACTTTATTTTTTCACTAACATTCATTATTTCATTAATTTTATTAACATTGAAGATGTACTTTTTCATCATTTTCAACCGAACTTCATAGTTTTGAAGAATCTCACAAAAGCTTAAGAAGTTTTAAATTGTAATTTTAGAACTCCTAAAAGATCTACATAATTTTTACTTTTAAATAATTGTTAAATGGGTTGTACAGAAAAATCCAAAGCAAATTTTCGCTGTTGCTAAATGCATTTAGTAATGATTAGTAAATACGCTTCCTTACTTCCTATGATCATTTGAATGCTCATCGCGTATTCATACTACAGTCATTCATTTGAAATTTATTTTCTATTTAGAAACTAGAAAACAAATATGAATACGTTTATTAATTACGTCATAATATATTTATTATTAAGTTATTTCTTTACAAAAGCATAACAAGTTTTAAAATTGCAATTTTAGAACTCCTATAGCATCTACAGAATTTCTACCAAGTAGTTGTTAAATGAGATGTATAGAATAATCCAAAGCAGGATATTGTCAGCATGACGGCGAAAATTGCTAAATGCCTTTAATAATGATTAGTAAATACGGTTTCTTACATGTCTATCATTATTTGAGTACTCATCGTGTATCATACTTACATCGATTGATTTGAAGTCCACTTTCTCTTCAGCAACTAGGTAACACATATGAATACGTTCATTATAACAACATTGCAATTATAGCTAGCTATATTTATTATGTCAATATATAGATTTAATTGATGTTATCTATTTTTTAATAAATTTTAAATTGTTTTAAAAAGCGTCCAATGCATTTGTAGTAGATTCTGTACATTTGTTTCATAACTTTAGTTATTTAAAAAAAATTTCATATAAAAGAATTTTTTTCTTTTAAATTAGTATTTAAATTGAGTATTTCGTTATATTTATTCTAAGAATTTATTAAGTTAATTTAAATTAGTTATTAATTAGTAGAAGTTTAAAATAATATAAAGCAAAAAGAAATTAACTTACGTTTATACATTTCATTTTAAAATATTTATGTTTGATTTTTATCATTTTTTATGAAGACATAATTAAAATGATGCGAAAGAAAATATACTGCATGCAATATGAGGCATATAAATCCACTTACGGATGATGTGAGATTTTATCTTTTAAAGGGGGGGGGTATACATTACAATATTTCATGGAATCAATATGAAATAACTCTTCATTCAACTTTAATAAGATAAAAATCTTATAAAAGTACAAGAAAAAGAAAAAGTAGGGGTTTTTTTGTTTATGATAAAACCTATCAAAATTCAATCACAAGATGACAAAAACTAACTGATAAAGAATGAATATTTTTAACAATATTTTTTCTTATGCCATAATTAAAAGATAGTAAAAAAAAAAAAAAAAAAAAAAAAACATAAATTTAAATTTAATGCAATAAGATGTAAAAGTTTTCATTATATGTTGCGAAACATATATGCATATTAAAGACTAATTTACAATTATTTTTTTTCTTTGAAAATAAAATCTAAAAAATAGGTAAATAATTAAGAACTTACAAAATATTTTTGCATTAAAAATTTCCTTTTAAATACTATTTTCAAAATTTAACAATGAGAATATTTTTACGGTTCATCTGTTAATTTTTAGAAAACATATATTTTTATTTGCCACTAAGGTAAAATAATAAATAAACTTTGCAAGTTACAAGACCTTATATTACAATTAGAAACTTACTAGAGTTTTCTAGCACATATAGAACATATATTCCAACGGAATACTCAATTTATTGCCGAAACATCAGTGAAGACTTACTTTGGGGACACGAAATTTTTTCGTGTCTGTCTGTCAGTCTGTCAGTCTGTCTGTTCCGCAATAACTTCCGTAAAAAGCATCTGATTGGCTTGAAATTAAGTGGGTATGTTGATGAGGCACTGGGATTAAGTTGTATAGTTTTTTGTAAGATTTGATTCATTCATTCGAAAAATATAAAATATTTTATTCTGCGCAATAATGCTTTTCTATGGCAAATCCAATGATTTCTAATTATTTTTTCTTGAGAGAAAATGTCACATTTCATTAATGGAATTCAATGATAAAGGGATACTGAAATTTACCAGTTAAATTATTCGTATTGTTTTGAAAATTTGTCTACACATTTGTCAGATTTTTTAAATTAATACTGTAAATTTTGGAGATTTTGTATAAATGTGTTCCAGTAATATAAACTAATTTGGTTTAGAGATTTACTTATTTCAAATATATTTATTTCATTTCTTTATTTTCTCTTAATGGTTGCTAAGCAACCATTCATCATAATCCGTATTTTTATAATGTTATAAATTTGAATGCGTGTACGAAAATTTAAATGAAATTAGCATCAAAACTGATGAATTAATGTGTTTGTATCTTTGTGTATAACTATAACATAGCCCAGAAAAGAACATAGGCTATGTTTTATTAATTTTATTCACATATTTTCCTTAATAATTTAAAATTTCCTTCTTTTTTATGCAGAATTAATAGCGATTTTTTAGACAAAATTTAACCAATTTCCTTTATCGCTGTCAAAAAAAGAAAAAAACATCAAAATATGGAATAATTTTTCAACGGCAATAAGTTTCAATTGAGCAATTTCTATTCGAAAAATTAAACTAAGAAAAAATAAATATGACGTCAGAATTAAAATAAAAATAAATATAGTACTTTGTTAAATATTAAACACGGAAATTTGTTTCGTTAATAAGAATTTTTCTGACAAAAATGGGGGCATAATTAGAAGTAAAAGAAATAAAAAAATAATTATATTTTTAACAATTATTTCACCTGCTAAAATTTGACGTCATAATTGAAATAAAACAGGTATTTTATAGTAGTCGTAAAAACTATTAGAAACATGGACAGCAATAACTCATGAATAATGACGCCATTACCGAAACTTCAGTGAAGGCTCATTTTGGCGACACAAAATTTATTGTTTTCCACCTGTCAGTCTGTTCTGTCTGTCTGTCCGCGATAACTGCCACAAAATACAATCAAAACTTCTTTTTTTCGGAAACAAAATTGTAAAACCCTAGATTGACTGAGTTTACACTTTCAAAAGTTCCTGATACATCAGATTTAGGTGTGTTGTGGTGGGCAGGTATGAAGAAGTATGAGGATAATGAAAAATGCTTATTAAAACTGTTACTTATCCTTCTAAATCAAAATGTATAAAGAAATACAAGATATACAATAACCATTAGCAAATTGATAGAAAGTTACAAATTTAAGTTTAATGAGTCTACGGGGGGTCCAGGGGGGCGGAGCCCCCCTGAAGAAATCTACTATGTAATAATAAAAAAACAAAAATAACAGATCATGAAAATTTCAGAATTTCCTAACATAACTAAATCTTTAATTTAACACTTTTGATGGCTGAAAACTTCTTATTCTTATTTTATTCGTATAAATTATTACGTAATTTGAAAATTTTAAATTACAGTTTCCAGGAAGTTGAATATTACCCAAAATGTGTTTAAAAAAAATGATGTGCAAAGCTGACGTTGAGGCTCCTGATCTGCAGATTTACTAGTATACATTTGAATTACTTGTATAATTTCTCAAATAAAACAGTAAAACTTGAACCGTTATACTACAACAAAGAACGTGCAAAACTGCTCCATAGATGCAGCCATGGTATGTCACATAATTCATGTAACTATGGGTATGTTGAGTTGAGAAGATAACAAATTTGTCTTAATGAAAAATATGAAATTTCAATGCACAAATTGAATTGACAAAAATTTTTATATAAATAATTGAAAAGTAATTTCCATCTGAATGGATAAGATTTTCATAAGTAAATTATAATGATTTGTTCTTAGCACCTGTGCTATTAGAAGTTTTTTTATGAGTTTCAAATAACGATTTTAAGATTTATTCTACTTATGTCGACTTAATCTATATCAATTTTATAGAAAATATATAACATATATCTAAAATTTTAATACTTCACATTAAACATAATATATCATGGATTAATATTTAAAAAGGATTTTTTAAATTTGGCATTATACTTGCTGTTAATAAATATTAAAATAATAAATGTTAAAATAATTGTAAAACTTTGCATGTTACCAGACATTATATTTAAATTACAAATTTACAAGAGTTCTCTTTAGAACTTATATAGCTCCTGAATATTCAATTGATGTCTATATTTGAATCACTAGCTTATCCACTCGAGTATAACAGCAAAACTTGAACCGTTACATTATACCAAAGCACGTACAAAACTGTTTGACAGATGCAGTCATGGTATGTTATGTAATTCACGTGATTACCAGTGAGGAGGAGTACAAAGGATAACGAATGTATTATCATGAAAAATACACATTGTTTCAATACACAAATGAATCTACTACTGTTGACAAAACTTTTAATATAAATCATTCAAAAGTAATTTGCATCTAAATGCATTAAATTTCCATGAATAAATTACAATAGTGTACTATTAGAAGTTTATTTTTCTGAATTTCAAATGTCAATTTTAAGACTTATTCAACTTATGTGTATTGAATCTACATTAATATTGGACAAAAAGTATATTATATATGTAAAAGTTTGATTATGTACATTAAACACAATCTCTCTTGAAGAATATTTTGAAAGGGATTTTTCTTCTTAAACATATATATATTTTTCAAATAATCTCTGAATAAAATATTCCAAACTGCATATTTAATAGTAACTTATTAAAAATTTTTGCATTATGTTTTTATTAATAAAACCAGCTTACTAGTCCGGCGTTGACCAGAAAGTACGTTATTTCATTTGCTAAAAGGGTAAAATATTTAATAAACTTTGCAGGTTACTGGACTTTATGTTACAACTAGATATTTACTATAGTTTTCAAGCATATATAGATCTTATATGCCTACTGAATGCTCAATTGATGTACATTTGAATTACCTTATTCTCTCAAGTATAACAGCAAACTTGAACAATTTTAATACAGCAAAGCACGTGCAAAACTGCACGACAGATGTAGTAATGGTATGTCATGTGATTCACATGATTTTGACTATGGATGGTTACAGACGATAACGAATTTGTCATCATAAAAAATATGGATTATTTCAATACACAAATGAATCTACTACTGCTGTTAAACTTTTAATATAAATCATTAAAAATTAACTTCCATCTGAATGCATAAAATTTCCATGAAAAAATTACAATAGTTTACGTCTACTATTAGAATTTCGTTTTTCTGAATTTCAAAGGGGATTTTAAGACTTATTCATCTTATGTGTATTAAATCTACAATATTGTTACACAAAAGATATATTATATTTGTAAAATATTAATTATGTACATTAAACAGAATATCTCTTGATTGATATTTTAATAGGGATTTTTTCTTAATAAAATATAGTTTTTTTTTTTCAAATATTCTTTGAATAAAACATGTTCTTTTTCATAAAACCAGCTTAACTGGCCGGCGTGGACCAGGCGGTACATTATTTAATTGGATACGAAAGTAAAATAATTAATAAACTTTGTAGGTTACCAGACTTTACGTTACAATTAGATATTTACTAGAGTTTTCAAAAACATATAGATCTTATATGCCTATTTTATATTCAATTAATGTACATTTCAATTACTAGCTTATTCTCTCAAGTATAAAGGCAAAACTTGAACCGTTATAATATAGCAAAGCACGTGCAAATGTTTTCGACAGATGCAGTCATGGTATGTTATGCAAATCATCTGATTATGAATATGGATGAGTACCAAAGATAAAGAATTTGTCACGAGGAAAAAATATAGATTGTTTTAATATACAAATTGAACTTACTAGTGCTGGTAAATTTCTATTTGTAGTACATTGAAGTACAATGATTTTGTATTTTTTTTATTTGTTTATATTTGAAATTTTCATAAATTAAAGTAGTTTTTAAATTGAGTATTTTATAATCTTGATTGTAATAGTTTATTAAGTATATTTTAATTAATAATTAATTAGCAGTAGTTTACATTAAGGGGACAAGGGACCTTTGAAAAAAAAATTTTTTATATTTTTAAAATTGCAGTTTAAATATTATTTAAGGGTAGATTATTGCATTATATCATATATTTATCACAAAAAATGTAAAAAAGATTTAACGAAAAATTTTCAAAATGCTCCATGCGCATTATTTTTTCTCTGAATGCTTTGAAATTTTTTATAGTTATTTATCACAATATATGTCATAAATCTGTGCATGTTTTTTTTGAAAATAAAAATAATTGCAAAAGTTATAGGTAGTTAATTGTAAACATAGGTTCAAAAATGCTCAAAATTTCAGAAAAATTGAAAAAATATTTTTTTGCTTACCTTTATATTCAGATATATGAAATTCAATGCACAGTTTTATTTATATATGTAAATCAAACTTGTATAAATATTATTGGAAATTTTTATTGATATGGCATGGGACATTTTGAATAATTCCCGTTAAATTAAAAATATTACAAAAATGTCCCTATTTTTTTTCAAAAAAAAATTGTTTTTTTACATTTTTTCTGATACATATATACTATAGTGCACATAATATACCCTTTGAATAATATTTAAAATGCAATTTTTAAAATGTAAAAAAAAATGGATTTCAAAGGTCCCTTGTACCCTTAAATAAAAATAAAAAAAGAAATTAACTTACTGTCATACATTTAATTTTAGAATATTTGTATTTGGTTTTTATTCTTTTTTTATGAAGAAATATTTAAGAATTTATATGAAGTAACTCTTTATTAAAATTTAATAAGATAAAAATCATTACAAAATTAAAGGAAATAGGAAAATTGAGGTTTTTTGTTTACAGAAAAATTTTTCAAAATGCTATCTCAAGATGACAGAAACAATTTGATAAAGTCATTATACGTTTTTAACATTACTTTTCTTAAAACTTTAATTATAACAATGTAACAAAATATGATAACAAGAAAAAAAAATTGAATGTAATAAGGTGAAAAAATATTAAAGTATATGTCTCAAAATATATACATGTATTAACAATTGATTTGCAGTTTTTTTTTTTAATAAAATTGTAACAAACATGTATATGATAAAATAATTTACAAAGTACATTTGTTTTAAAATTTTACTTTCGAATATAATTTTTAAAATTTAACAGAACATATATTTTTGCAATTCATCTGTTAATTTTTAGAAAATACATTTTTGAATTTGCCATAAGCATAAATTAATTGATAACTTTACTGGTTATCAGACTTTATATTATAATTAAAAATTTAGTAGAGTTTCTAAGCACATATATAAATTATATGGCTATTCAATTGTTGTACATTTCAATTATTAGCGCATCCTCTCAAGTATACAGCAAAACTTGAACCTTTATAATGTAGCAAAGCACGTGCAAAATTGCTCGACAGATGAAGTCATGGTGTGTTACGTAATTCACGGGAATATGAATAAGGACGAGAGCAGAGATTAATGAATTTGTCATCATGAAAAATATAGATTGTTTCAACATACATACCTATGACTGTTGACTAAACTTTTAATATAAATAACTGGAAAGTAATTTGCATCTAATGATAATATTTTCACAAATAAATTAGAAAAATTTATGCACAGCAAAGGTACCTTTAGAAATTTATTTTTTCAGATTTTCAAATGACGATTTTAAGTATTAGTTTGCTTATATCGATTTAATCTACATTAATTTTAGAAAAAGGTATAATATATAGCTAAAGTTTTAATTATACGCATTGACGGAATATCTCTTGGAATAATATTTTAAAAGAGATTTTTTTAATCTGGTACAAAGCTAAAATAACTAATTAACTTTGCAGGTTACCAGACTTTATATTGTTATTAAAAATTTACTTTAGAGTTTTAAAGAACATTTAGAACTTATATGGCTACTAAATGCTCAATTGATGTACATTTGAATTACTAGCTCATCCTCTCAAGTCTAATAGCAAAACTTAAACCGTTATAATGCCACAAAGCACGTGCAAAACTGCTTGACAGATGCAGGCATAGTATGTTATGTAATTCAAGTGATTATCAGTAACGATGAGTGCAGAGGAAAACGAGTTAGTCATCGTGAAAAATATAGATTGTTTCAAGATACAAATGGAATCTACTACTGTTGACAAAACTTTTAAAATAAATAACTGAAAAGTAATTTGCATTTAAAATGAAAAAAAAAAAAAAAACGTTAAATTTACGGCATACAAATGGAATCTACTACTGTTGAAAAAACTTTTAAAATAAATAACTGAAAAGTAATTTGCATTTAAAATGAAAAAAAAAAAACGTTAAATTTACGGCAAAATCTGCTGACAGTAATGTTACCAGTAGTTTTTACCGTAAAAATTGCCGTGAAATCATGTGTAAATTTATTTATTACATCTATTTTTACTACATTTTTACGCCAAAAATTGCTGGCAAAATTACTGCCAGCAATTTTTGCCGTAAGTTTAATGAATTTTATTCTATTTTTTATTATTTATTTTACAATGAGCGAATCTTTCGATTTGAACTCGAAGGTTTTTATCATTCTTATTATTATTATTAGAACTACATTCAATGGCTTTCCTCGATCATTTTATGCTTTTAAATTTGTGCGTTTAACGTTGAATGCATAAGATTTTCATGAATAAATTACTATACTTTATCCATAGCACGTGTGCTATTAGAATTTCTTTTTCTGAATTCCAAATGAGGATTTTAAAACTTATTTTCTACTTATGTCGATTTAATCTTCATTAATTTTAGAAGAAAAGATATAATATATATCTAAAGTTTTAATTATACGCAATAACAGAATATCTTTTGGATTAATATGTTAAAAGGGTTTTCTTCTAAGGATTTTTTTTTAAATATTACTTGAATAATACATTCCAAACTGTTTCTTTAAGAAATTTATTGAATAAGTTTGTATTATGTTCTTAGTACAAGCTTACTTGCATGAAAAGTTTAAAAATAGCTGCATTCGAAATAGTCTGAATTCAAATAATAAGGCAGTATTTGTAAGCTATTGTATTCTTTTATGTCATAATATATGCGTGCCACCCTGCCTGCGGTGCCGGGCAGAACTTTTTCCTCTCGTGAACTTATTGTTCCAATAACTAGCGGTTGGCTGTCCACGAGTGGGTGATTTCTGTAAATTTCTGCCTTTGAAATGAAAAAATATTTTTTTTTTTTTTTTTTTTTTTTTTTTTTTTTTTTTTTTTTTTTTTGTCGCGTTTTGCAAATTTACGTTTTCGACGCTAGGCGGACCGCAAAAAATTACCAAAGGGTAAAAAAGAAGTAATTAATGTAGTAAGATAGTATAACTAGTATAACAAAGCAATATAAGAAAAAAATTTACTAGTACGTTTCAGCGTTTGTCTCATTATTATTTCTAAGCAATAAACTTTGTGATAAATATCTATTACATTTACTTTAAAAATACGCAAAGAAGTTTCTTCTTTGGAAATAATGTTGTAACTTCTTTTTTTTTCCCAGTATTTTCTGCGACAAACTTTCAACCCTTAAAAACAGTATCAGCTACCTAAAAACAGTATCAGCTATAGAAATAAGTATGAAATATAATAATATAACAATGAAGACTTTCCGAATTTCTAACTATACTGTAACACATTTAGAGCTATATTAAACCCTTTTAGGGGCACGTAATTATGTTTATCCAATTTTTAAGTTCATATCACATTTTTAATAAAAAATGAAGAAATAAAAATATAAAAAAATGAAATTTTACAGCCTTTTTCCACATAAGTTATAAAAGTAAAATTTAAATTTAAAATTCTGATTCGATTCATAAGTTAAATAATATTTTTATTTTTTTTTATTTATTTTTATTTTTATTTATTTATTTATTGAGAAATAAAAGGCATTTCAGAAGTTTAAAAATAATTTTTAATTGCGAAAAGCAAGACAGATAAATAAAACAGAATTTAAGGTTTTGAATACGCTTTATGCACATCAATTATTATTATTATTTAAATGTAAATTAGTTATTATGGATGTCGGGCCGTACTTAAAAGATTATCGGGCGACATATACTTGGAGTATTAGTATAACTGGGCGAGATGATTGAAACTGGATTTTATTTATAAAAGTAGATAATAATCTTAGCAAATTGATAAAATACATCATAAATCAAATAAAATATTTACGAAAAGTACAAAAACTGCTGCATGGAATTGAAATAAATCTTATTAAAAAGAAGGTACAATTTACTATATTAGGTCAAGAAATTTAGTGTCAAAAAATAACAGTAAATCGCAAAAAAACCCCGTAAAAGTCTTAAAAATTTAAAATAAAAATCACGAAAGTCAAAATTTACTATATTTGAACAAACGTTTCAAGTCTAATTCCTTTATTGAATGCCAAGCTGTGAAATGCGAAAACATGCCAAATCATCGCGATAAAAAGCGGTTAAATAGAAAAAAATCGCCTCGAAATTCGAAAAATCGCTAAAAATCACTAAAAGAAAAAATCGCGGAAGAAAAAAATGGACAAAATTTTAATACCAAATAATAGGAGTACAAAATTTTAATACCAAAATCCTTTTCGACCATTGAGTCGCCATGGGAATAAAGAAATGCATTGGTAATGCACTACGCATTTGAATGCATTAAAAATTGTATTGAAAATGCTTTAAAAGTTGCTGAATATTCAAAAATAGCAGCGGACAAACTATATTATAATGGAGTAAAATATTGTATTCTGAATTCTTTCATTTATTATAAATATCGTCTCAAAGCTCTGCATTC
>CAXHSM010000665.1:0-36000 GCA_964019185.1 Maratus speculifer
ATAATGCTTCGCGAATCCAAACAAAGCACGGCTTTTGCTAGTATATGTATAAATTAAATAAAGATTTAAAGGGGTTTATGAACAAGGGAAAATATAGTGACTTTTATTAAGAATTTAAGTAACAAAAGGTTTATGTATGAATGTTTTTAATTAGTGCCATTTTTTTAAAAGATTTAAGCGTATTGGAATAAACATATTAACATTTATTTTTTGAAACATATTAAAAAAAAATAAATAAAAAAACAAAACTGTTGAAAAGGTAAACTTTCCCCTTAACATTTTATTGCATGATTTTTTCTATTTTTGTGAGAATTTTTTTTGAAAACTATATACGGATAATAATGGGAAAAATAGTAAAAACAACAGCAACAAAAAACACAACTAAAATTTGATATTTTAAATACCGTGTGCCCTATATACACAATTAAGGTTTTTAAATATTGTATTGTTATATTTTGCTATTAAATGGGTTTAAAATTAATTGATTTTATCTGCTTAACATTCAGCAAATTTCTTTATAGCAATATTTTTAGGTATTCAGTAAAAATAATAAAAGTAAATTTTTACTTAATTAGTAGATCGATTTTTTTTCCGAAGAACAATTTGTATTTTTATTGCCAACTGCAGCCATCTAACATTATCTATATAATAAAAGCCGAAGTCATGTGACTGTCATCAACACTTCCGGGCTTACCCACTTCACTCTTTATATGCTATGCAGCCAATTTCATATTAGCCAGCGCAGGTGATAAGTCGCCAAATTATTGTACAGATTTTCATTATTATAAGCGCATTTGGCTGTCATGAACAGTTTGTCGTGATGACCACTTCTCTTTTCATAGGCCAAGTGGCCAGATTTAATCAAAATTATTTTTCCTTATAAAGCTGTATAAAAGTTACACTTTTATAGAGATCGCTAGAAAAAAAAATATTTGAGAGATGAATTACATTGAAGTAAATGCGTATTTTGAGATTACTTCAGTGAAATTTAAATTAACTTCCCAAAATCTGTTTTCACTAAAGTAAACAAAAAAAAGATTCATTCTCCAATGATTGAAAAAAAAATATTTATGGAGGTAATAAACCATATAGCAAGTTGTCCAACCATCAATCTTGCCTTGCAAAAATTCGAGCATATAATCCAATCAAACTTCAGTTTCATTCTGCCAGGCGAAATACCATACAACTAAACTTTCAAAACATTTTCTTGACAAAGTGAAATGTAAATAAGCCAGCTCGCATAATATTTTTACAGTTAAATGATTGGCATTAAATGAACAATATTTGGGTTTAATGTAAGGGTAGACATCATAAGGCCCTTTAACAGAAAAAGCCAATCACCAAATCCTAAGACTTGAAGGCGAAACTGGTCGCCAGGGTGGCTAGTGGACAAAATAAATGTTATTCCATTCTTTGGACTGTTCTTGTTCAGTTAAAGCGATCCTATTGGCCGATTTTATGGCATATAATGATAATTATGGTGTTTTTAGGCATGTGCTAGATTTGTCACACGGTACAGAGAAGGGTTAAAACACCGATTAATACTGCGAAGGCTCTGATATTGAAGATTTTAACAGGGCTGCGGAGTCGGAGGAAAAAATCGACTCTGAACTCGGAAATTTTAAAGGCTTCGACTCCGACTCTAGTCTGGCTAATATACTGGTATTGCTGTTGGTTAAAACTTATGAGGGAAAGCAAGAAAAATCAGGTAAAAATTTGACTATTTCCTTATTAATTCAGTTCTCAGAGGTTTGAAAGAAAAAAAGGGAAAAAAAAATCGTTTTATAATTTTTCAATTTTGCGTTTCACAAACCCGAAAAATTCAACTTTCGAAATCTAAAGGAGAAAACAAAACATAAATTTCACTATTTCGGATCCACGGACTTGAAAAGAGGAAATCTTTACAATGTTGATGTTAAATCGTGTCCTCTAGAGCAGAAAATTTTCGATGGAAAGGGGGGGAAAAAACTGAAAATTTTACTTGTTTGTAAGTAATTTAGGATCTTCAGGAGTTTTTATCTACTGTGTACGCTGGGCAGTATATTGATTGGAAATTTTTAATTTGGGTAGCACGTTATAATCCAAAAATTACCATAATTTTTTTTATGGATTTTAAATTACATATATTTGATTTGATTTCACTCTAAACTGTCTAACAATATATATATATATATATATATATATATATATATATATATATATACACAATTTTATTAAAACCATTCAATTAATTTTAAAAAAATGAAGAAACAAATAAATAAACAGTTTTTTACAGACCAATGCGCAAAATGCTACAAAAAGAAATGTAAAAAATGTATATAACAAAACCAAAAGAAATTCCATATCCCCAAAATACATGGAAGTCTTCATCAGGGAGGCCCCTCCATGTAGGGGTAAATAAAGAGAAGTTTCTGAAAGGATGTAGGCTCATAAGCTAAATTACATCCTTAGCCCCCAACTTCTCAGATTTCAGAAATCAAACTCAAACCTTCAAAAATATTATAAATATATACAAAAATTTTATAAAAATACCAAAGGACAAGACCAAAAATTACACAAACAAAAAAGGAAAATTACTTACAAAACTAAATATAAAAATAAAATTGTAAAATACAAACCCCCAGGAATACAAAACCCTCTTCAGCTAGTGGGGCCATTCACTAGCGCTTCAATCTCGCCCTAAATTGAAATCGAGCATCCGTAAATAAAGAAACACTGAGACTCAGAAACTTTCAGTTAACATATAAGATGGATAACAGTTAACCGTTAAAATCTTTTTTAAACCACTCATAGCCAATTCTAGATCTGTTTTGTTATTGCAAATCCTGCGGATCCTATTAACTTGTGAATACATAATATTTTTTAAAACTTTATTGCTAATACATGAAAACCAGTAAGTGAGGCTATTAACTTCAAAATTAAAATCTTTCCTTTTATCATAAAGTCCAATCAACCATTTTTCCTTGTTTTTCTTAATTTTAAGATCTAAGAAAGTAATTTGTTCACCATCATCGGTTCGGTTCAGGACGAGCTCTTTAGGGTAAATTTTAAGGCTTATTTCCTCAAAATTATTGCAGTTAAATACTATAAGATCGTCTACATATCTAAAGAAGGAAATATTATTGAAATTTTTTTCGTAAAAATATAAAAATAGATTAGAGAATGCACTGGAAAAACTTGTTCCCATTGGCACCCCCTTATTTTGTTTAAAGTAATTAATTCCATTAAATAAAACATTTTCAAATAGGCAAAACTTAATTAAATCAATCCAAAACTTCTTATCTACTTTTAAAACATATTCAAATTCAACATAAATATTTTCAAATACCCCCACAATCAAATTGTGAGGAATGCTGCCAAACAGATTCTCAAAGTCAAAAGTGTTTACAGAAGTAATTTTCCATGAGTTATCATTCAAAAAATCTAAAACTTTAAGGTTATTGCCAATGATTGTATTGCAATCAAAAGTTTCTATTTCCTTTAAAATTAAATTCAGCAAACCAAACAAAATTTTACCCGCTTTGCAATTATAACTATTAGTACCACAGGTAACGAAGCGAAATTTTACTGGTTTCTTATGAAATTTAACAGTCGCAAAAAGGTAAGGAAATACAAAGTAATTCCTACTAATTCCAAATTTTTTATCAAAATCCAAAATACGTTTTTTTATTTTAGAGGGGTTTTCAGTTAACGTTTTATAAGATTCATTACAGGTATATTCCTTCAAAAGAAGATTCCTATAGAAAACTTTACAAATTAAGGCAAAATTACTACTTGCTTTATCAACAGTAGCAATAATAAACTGTTCTTTTAATTTAGCTATACTGGTTTTTAAATCGAAATTATAATGAAATTTTTTAGAACAACCCTTATTATAATAGTCTCTAAAAAACAAAAAATCTTTTTTAAATAATACCATAAACTTTAATTTCCATTCTCTAAAATCCTCAAAAGGCCAACTATATTTATATGAAAATTTTAAAATAAAGGCATCCAAATCCTTTTCCATAAATTCTATAATTTTAAGATTACTATAATTAAAGTTTAATCTAAATCCAGAACCCAAACTCATAATATTCCTTAACTGAACGTCTTTTACAATATTTAAATCTCCTGAAACAATATGTCCAAAATCTGGATTAATATAATCTTTATAGCAGTCTAAATCACAGTAACAATCAACCCCTTTAATTAAATCAAGATTCTTACTATAATCATTATAGTTACAAATAAGATTTTTTAATGTCCTGTCATAACTATAAGTAATTCTAATTTTAAAGCTATTTTTAAGAGGGAAAAGGCTATTACAATCTTTCAGAATATTCTTAAATTTAATAGAATCAAAAATCTTATCTCTAAAACACAAAACAAAATTTTCAAGAGTTTCTTCATTTATAGATTTTATTTTATTTAAATCACTGAAACCAGTTTTATATTTAAATAAATCAATAACAATATCCTTTATATACTGATTTTTAAATTTATAACTATCAAACTTACTCCTCAAAAACCATTTAATAACTTTATTTTTTAATCTAAAAATTTTATTTTTTATTTCATTAATATCATAAAAATTAACATAATCTTTATTTACAGAATCAATAGTATCAAAAATATCTGCTTTAAATTTACTTTTTCCTTTTCCTCTACACCCTCTCTTGTTAAATGTAAAAAAAGAATCCTTTAATCTAAATTTACTGAAACCGCAAAAATCACCCCTATTAACAACATTAATACCATTAAATTCTGAATTCAGGCCATATGGATAAATTGTTTTAAGTCTGTACATAAACATATTTTCAACTTTTAATCTATCTTCCCTATTGGGAACTATATCCAAAATATAAATGCTAATACTTTTAAATTCATGTTTTTGAAAGTGCTCAATCTCAATATCGTTACACTTTTGACTTTGAGAATCTGTTTGGCAGCATTCCTCACAATTTGATTGTGGGGGTATTTGAAAATATTTATGTTGAATTTGAATATGTTTTAAAAGTAGATAAGAAGTTTTGGATTGATTTAATTAAGTTTTGCCTATTTGAAAATGTTTTATTTAATGGAATTAATTACTTTAAACAAAATAAGGGGGTGCCAATGGGAACAAGTTTTTCCAGTGCATTCTCTAATCTATTTTTATATTTTTACGAAAAAAATTTCAATAATATTTCCTTCTTTAGATATGTAGACGATCTTATAGTATTTAACTGCAATAATTTTGAGGAAATAAGCCTTAAAATTTACCCTAAAGAGCTCGTCCTGAACCGAACCGATGATGGTGAACAAATTACTTTCTTAGATCTTAAAATTAAGAAAAACAAGGAAAAATGGTTGATTGGACTTTATGATAAAAGGAAAGATTTTAATTTTGAAGTTAATAGCCTCACTTACTGGTTTTCATGTATTAGCAATAAAGTTTTAAAAAATATTATGTATTCACAAGTTAATAGGATCCGCAGGATTTGCAATAACAAAACAGATCTAGAATTGGCTATGAGTGGTTTAAAAAAGATTTTAACGGTTAACTGTTATCCATCTTATATGTTAACTGAAAGTTTCTGAGTCTCAGTGTTTCTTTATTTACGGATGCTCGATTTCAATTTAGGGCGAGATTGAAGCGCTAGTGAATGGCCCCACTAGCTGAAGAGGGTTTTGTATTCCTGGGGGTTTGTATTTTACAATTTTATTTTTATATTTAGTTTTGTAAGTAATTTTCCTTTTTTGTTTGTGTAATTTTTGGTCTTGTCCTTTGGTATTTTTATAAAATTTTTGTATATATTTATAATATTTTTGAAGGTTTGAGTTTGATTTCTGAAATCTGAGAAGTTGGGGGCTAAGGATGTAATTTAGCTTATGAGCCTACATCCTTTCAGAAACTTCTCTTTATTTACCCCTACATGGAGGGGCCTCCCTGATGAAGACTTCCATGTATTTTGGGGATATGGAATTTCTTTTGGTTTTGTTATATATATATATATATATATATATATATATATATATATATATATATATATAGCCGGAGACGGCTTATTTTTTAGCGACTCTGACTCCGCAGCCCTGGATTTTAGTGTACTCTGGTACTGAATGGGGTAACCTTCACAGCTATTTCTGGATTCCTATTTTTAATTTTAAGATTCCAATTTGCTCTTCCTATAAAAGAATATACATTTCTAAAAGTCGTATTTGACTAGCCTTAAGTCTATGTCTCAAGGTTGTTGCGAACAGAAGTTGTGCGCTTAAATAAGAAATTTCTTATCGGATTAAATGCGGGATTTTTTTCTTTCTTTCTGCTAAATGTCAACCTGTTTCTGTTTGTTTTCTTATTGGACACGACAGACAAAATGGTCCTAAACGACATTTCAGCCCACGTACAGAGGTTCTCATCTATGTGTGTTGAATGTTCTATGAGTTTAGCGCATCTCTCAGGTAGAGAGAGGCTTGATAATAAAACTCAGAAATCAACCAAACGTGTGAAAACTCGTTCCATTAATAAGATTTATTATTTTTTTAAGGCAAAAGAGTAGTGTAAAACGTTCAGATTTGACGTAACAATTTGAATAGATTCAAATTGTTTGTTTTTTGACCGAAAAATTAATGAGGCTTTTAAAAGCTAGTTTTAAATGTAAAACACTTCAAATAAATTAACTTTTATTTTTATTTTTTTACAAAAGGCATTTTAAAGTAAATCTCAATAAATAACTTTTTTCTTTAAAGCAGAGTGATATGTGTAAATTAGTATCAAGTGTTTTTAAATGCTTTTTTTATTTTCTCGAAATTGGTGTAAATGTCGATTTTTTTTAAAATATTAAATGAAAGCTTATTTAAGCTTTTCTGGTCTGGTGTACTATTTATAATACATGTCTTTTAATTGAATATTACTTTGTTTTAACAAATATTTTTGTTACTGTTTACATGTAGTAATGTTAGTGTGTGTTTGTGTATCTACTGCGTTCTTTGTGTCTACGCATATGACGTCATTATTGTTCAGGCATTTAGTAATAATAACAACAATAATAAATATTTGCTTATTTCTCTTTGCATCGTTTGTTATTTTTTTATTTTACATATATTTCACTGTTTAAATTTAAAATATAGGTTACTTTTCTGAAAGAATAATATGTAATAAATCGCAAAAAAGTATTGGAAAGTTGTAATATCAGTTAAATCTTGCAATAAAATTGTTTCTAAATATCTCTAAAAACTCTTCCTTATCCTATTGTCATATGAATATGAATTGAATAGTACGCAAAAAAATAGTATTCGTTACTTCCCGTAAAGCATGGTGACGTCACTGCAACGTCGTTGTGAAGTCACATTGTGACTTTGTGACCATCGGCTGTCGATGTGACGTCACTTGACGTCGATGTGAAGTCCCAGTGACTAAAATGTGAAGTCGTTATAGCCGTTTTTGTGACGTTTCACAAAGTGGTCACAATGTGACAAATTTCTGAAAAATGTGTCATTTGTGACTAATTTGACATTAACATTGTGACGAAACTGTGACAAAAGCGACGATATTTAAATTACCAGAAACATGTTTTTTAAAGTAAATAACATGTTTTGAAGGGTACTAATAAATTTCTAAAGATTTTTAAGAAAGTCACATCTCAGTCACAATGTGACGTCACTGAGTGGTGACATTTCGATCACAGATGTGATGTGACCAAAGTGTCTCACAGTGACGTCACTGTGACCATGCATGCTATTAGGGTTTTCAGATAATGAAACATTCGTTATGTCTAATTAATCTGTTTGGCTAGCTAGTGTAGTATTTATTAACGTAAAAGTTAATTTTTTTTTTAAATGAAAAATAATTTTATCCGAAAAAAATTATTTGTGAATATTTTGTTTGTTTCATTTTTATCCATACGCCAGTTATAGCGCAGGATATTACAAATTTTGTTAATACCCACAGCGCAATTATTCATACAAATTGAAATTTTAAATGACTTTTACTCCATATTCATTTTTCGTAACTTTTCTGTTTTAAAAATATGTATTGTATATGAAACAGTAAAAAGGTTGCCAGAAAATACATTGCCAAATTTCTTTTCCCGCCAAGCGCCTTTTCGTCGAGTTCCTATACTAAAAAAATACCTTACTATATTTACTTATATTATTTGAAATAAGATGAAAGAAAGAAAGGGGGGGGGGTGAGGATTGTACTTTGTGCTAATATATGAATAAAAAATCAAAATCAAATTTTGACAAAATTTTAGAAATTTGATGACTGATTTTTGGAAAATAAGGAAGAATAATTAAATTAACATTGTGGTCATAGTTGAAGTTCGAAGGAGTACGTTTTCTTAATTTGTTATGAATGGAATCAACGATTTCGATTGGGAAACACCGATCAATCGGGGTACTCCTTCGAACTTCAACTCTTACCACAATGTTAATTTAATTATTCTTCCTCATTTTCCAAAAATCAGTCATCAAATTTCTAAAATTTTGTCAAAATTTAATTTTAAAATAACTTATACTCCTTTCAACAAAATGCAATTCTCAAATCTCAAAGATCCACTGATGATTTATCACATTCGGGTTTTTTTAAGATTTCTTGCGAATGCGATAGAATGTACATCAGTCAAACGAAACGAGCTTTGAAAAAACGTTTGGGAGAATACAGTACTTACGTTAAAAATTGCGAAATAAAACGATCCGCTATCGCTAACCATTGTTGGTCCAATAGTCACAATTTTAAATTTTCCGAAGCCTCATTAATACAATATTGTTCATCAATTTATGATTTAGACTTTTGAGAAGCTTTTCATATTTGGAAAAACTCTAATAATATAGTTAATGACATGTCCAGTACACCCAGATTTTCAGAAGTTTGGCTTACTTTCCTGTAATTACACTCCTCCTCCCCCCTCCTTTTCTCCTTTGCTTGGATTCTTCCAGTGGGAGTAGAGACATCTGATTGGTCTCCTTTGAAATGCGCGTGTCAGTTTGCTTTTGCTATTGCTTTGCGACGCTTCATGGCTAGTTCGCCTCTGGCGGCGAGCTGTGATGCATTTAATGATGTGACTTTAGAAGTCCCGTTGTTATCTTTTTCTTTTACACTTATTTTTTAGCACTGATGATGGGACTTTAGAAGTCCCGAAACGGCTGTATGCCTTTTAAACATCTATTATTTTATATAATTTGTGCTCCTTAACGTTGTATCATTATTTATTCAAAATGAAAGAAACCATGTAATTTAAACGTATCTGATATATGTATTTTAAATTTATGTGTTTTAATGAAAATCGTGTATTTTAAAATAAGTTAGTGATAGCTTTATATTTTAAATGTCAGTGGAAACCTATTGTACGATTGAACTATTTGCACCGAGCTAACATAAAAGTAGTAAAATAGCCGCCTAACTTTTAAAAAGTCAAGCGGTCAACTCGGAACTGTTAATGACAGTCACATAACTTAGCTTTTATTACATAATTTTTTTTTTCTTAAAGGTCAAAATTAGAAATGTTAAAAAAGTAATAGGGATTTTAAAAATGGAACTAAAAAATTAATTAAATATGCAATTAAAAAAGATTTTTTATTTCAAAATTAACTGTCAGTTTAGCTCTGAAATGCTGTGATTTCACCATTTGAATCATATGTTCAAAAAAAAAAAAAAAAAAAAAAAAAAAAGTCGATAAGATAAATTGCCTCCTTAAACTATGGAATTGCCATCAGGTTTATATACGACAGCATTTATAAGATTATTAGAGTGTAGACGGAGATACGTGTTTTAGTCCCTGTTTCAACAACCTACCAATTTACATCATTAGGTTTTCTTTCTTTTCTTTCTATCTATCTTTTTTTTGTGTGTGGTTGTATGTTAAAAGACTCTTCTGTAAATGTTTATTCTTTGTTGAAGATACTACATTTAATAAGTCCACCGAGTTTTTATAGTTGTTTGCATGCCTATGCACTTAGTGAAAAAAAATTATATTTTTAAGAGAAAAAAAAAAAGAACGAAAATTAATGCATTATGCAGCACTAGAACTGAAAACACACTTATAACAATTGTTCTTAAGAGATAGCACTATACTTTAATTATTCGGTGTATCCCTGTAAATGAAAAAGAAATACTATGTGTAACTATTATGTATTAAGCTTCTTGTAGTGCAGTCAGTTATATATATATCCATTCCAATTTTTTTGAAATAGTGTAAAATCCCTAAAATACAACGCAGACAATTTTTTTCGATCTAAATAATGTAACGCCACTTTTTTGAGCGACACTACAGCGTTTTGAGCGAAACATGCAGACAAATAGAGAAACCCAATTCTTAAACGGTTTTCAACTATGTTGGAGAGAGTTAAGAATTGTCGAAAAAATTACACTTCAAAATGATACATTCTGTCGAATTATATTTTCTAAGAAAATATCAGTACTTTTTAATTACACAAAATAACTTTCAAATAAGACTGTTAAAGGGTTCAGATGAGATCATACGAGCAAAAACCTTTCAAATGAATGTGCATTAATAATATATCGACATGCAAAATCGGCAGTTTTAAGCAGTTTTACAGAACCATCTATACAAGGTGTGCAGTATCAATAGTGTCCAATGGTTCTTTTTTAAACAGTTACTCATAGACATATAGTTCCAATTACAAAAATGTTTAAGGGTGCTCTTAACCCTTTGACGGTTAAAGCACTTCTATTCATAAAATACTAAAATGATTGAATGACACCGGAATTTAAAAATAAATTTATTTCATATTATATAAATGTTTTTTTTACGTTCTTTGTAAAATTAAAATTTTCATTTAAAAATTCCGGTGTCAGTATGGCATTTCGCAATTCAAATTAAGTGGTATTCTGGGCGCGTATACGCGCTTATAACCACGAAAGGGTTAAATCAAAAAGGGAAACTTTGTGGCATAAGTTTTAAGTTTATTTTTGTTCGGAAATGCATGAAACGAGCAAATGTTGTTATTCAGAAACTGCCTAAATACACACAGTTTTCTGGTTTTTTTTTTTACAAACGCAATGGTTTTTTTATAATAAGCCTTCAAAGTTGACGTTTTTGAACACCTTTCCCGACGGAAGCAGAAAAACCGGTCAAAAAGTAGGAGAAAAACGGGTGATCACGTGATCGAAATTGTAGAAATGGATAGGTAATTTAATTATCATAAAATGGAAAACTAGATTCCATTTGAAATCGCTTCCATAGTCAGGCCTTCTAATTTTATATCTTTCTATTAAAAAACGAATTTGTAAATGTGCAAAACATTTTGCGCTTTTTGAACGGAGCAGTTGAGAAACACCCTTAAATGAGGTAAAGAAATATTTTTAAAGCGATTTGGGT
Source organism: Maratus speculifer (assembly GCA_964019185.1). Lineage (NCBI taxonomy): Eukaryota > Metazoa > Arthropoda > Arachnida > Araneae > Salticidae > Maratus > Maratus speculifer. The sequence continues at coordinate 11,307 of CAXHSM010000665.1, forward strand.
AAATAAAATCATTTCTTAAAAAAATCCGAAATTTAAATTTTTATACGGTTTCCCGCTATTATAAGTTGTATTTAGTAAATATTTTCTATTACATTGCCAAATAAGACAAAAAAAAGGTCCTTTCATGTTAGACGGAAATTGAACGAGCTATGAAACTTTAAATATGTATGGTTTATACCACTTTTCTGCATCTGGACACAGATGAGCTGGGACATTCTTTGGGATGGGGGGGGGGGGTCATATACCAAATGCTTACAGTAGTGGAAGAATTTATTTCTTCTGTATCTGCGCTTTGAAAAAAAAAATGTACATGTATTTCGATTGAGTTAGTTTTTATTATGTTTAAGATTGGCTAAAATAATTATATTTTAATTCATGATTTATTTTGTAAGAATTTTGAGACTGTTTCTTTTAGGGAAACATACGTTATTTTAATATGTTTTCATTTAACTTCAGCGATCGTACATATATTTTTCCACTTCAAAATTTGTATTTAACTTAATTTGAAATAACCAATAGAATTTAAATTTTACATAACGACGTATCCGATGACAATCTAACATCATTATGATTTTTGGTAGTTATCATTTGTACTTATTTTACAGGATAATCCAAAACAATTCCTATAGATTACCGCCGAGAATTTTAAGGAAAAGTTTTTGATTACATAGTACAAGATTTTTGTAGTTGTGTTTCTTAACTTTCAAGTGTTTTTAGCACTTTCGAACAAAGTTGAAAAATGCTTATGCATTCGGTTTTTCTGGGCGTCTGTCCGTATGGCCGGATGGCCGGATGGCCATCTGTCTGCGCTCTAACTCCCGTAAATATACTCGGATTGCTATGAAATTTTCATACGTTATTGAGGTTTACCCTAGCACGAAACCTTTTGAAAATGAAGTTTCTACCATGATTAGTTTATTTACAGGGAGAGTCAAAAGTTTTCCATTACATTACGGCCTATGGGGAAAAATCGTTCAAATGAATTTTAAAGGTCTTATACCCTGTCAAACATACTCATAATCATACGGATTCGCAAAGTGCACTAAAATATGCATTCTGTAATGTATGCAGTGAAAATATAGCTATTATTCATTTACAGAGCCGCACAAAAGAATTTCATTAGATAATGGTAAAGAGGGAATTGCGTGCGACATATTTTAAATATATTAAACTGTTTCATGTATAATAAAATTAATATATGTCACTGAAGCTTAATATAAATTATACGATACTGTCTTGCATATTATGAAGTACATAGCATTTACAGGGCCATACAAAAGATTTCAAATAGTATATTCTTTCCGAAGTACTGTATATGTGTCCGATGGTGGCTGATGGAGGGATGAAATGCATTTTAATTATGATATGTGCGTTTATGTTTCAATAATTATATGCACATTATATGGTGTGTATAAATGTTATAGTTGATACACAGGGCTACCCAAAAGAGCTCGCCAACGTTACTGAATATGAGCGTAAATTACTTAAACGTGTTCTTAAATAAGTTATGCATTTTTACGCTGAGCTGCATTCAATTTACTGATAAATATTTGCAGAATATAGATAAAAGGATATACAGGGCCACGCAAAGAATTCGGTACATGGACGCCTATGAATGATAATTTATGAGAATGTGATTTCAGTTGTTTTAAAAGTGTTTTAGTTTACAACAAATTTTAGATTAATGCTGACGTGTAATAAAGGTAAACTACAGGGCTGAACAAAAGTATTCAAGTATGTTTCCATATAATAGTACGAATTGCTGGAAAAGAAATTTCAAGCTACTGGGTATTTTCTTGCTAAACTATATTTTCCCATTATATCAACTGACAGATGAAATACAGGGCAGTTCAAAAGTACTGGAATACATATTTGGGTATATTTGGCTATACACTATTATTTCCCGAAATAACAAAGTTTTGTTAAAGATTTCATGAAGTGTTGGAAAGTGCTTCATAATCTATGCTTAACGCATGATTTTTCTTACTTGTTTAGGACTGAATCCGTAAATTACCTTAATTTTTAGCTTTTTATCAATCTCAGAGGTTGCTGGATTTAAAAAGATGTTTTCAAAGAAATGCTCACATTAATTATATATATATAAAAAAAAACAATATTTCGGCAATTAATCAACACACCATGTCACGTTTTTTCGCAAATCACGAATTATCAAAATGTTTAAAAACAACAAAAATTGGATACTATAAAATAGAGGCGAAGGCTGCGTTTTTTAACTTTTGGTAGTTGATCTTTATGGTATTTTTTAGAACTGTATCTAAAAATGGCCTTCATATTTAACCATCACGTTTGAATATTTTGTAAATCGTAAATGTCAATGTAAAAATATAGCGAAAATCTGATACTATAAAATAGATGTTAAACTTTTTTATTTAATTTCAGTTTGTACAATTAATTAATTTATTAAATTTTTCGGCTTATACTGGGATTCTTACAGCTAAACAGCTTGCAGTTACTATCACTGAAAAGACTATATGCATACATAAAAAAAATTCATATTGAAAAAACAATATTTTCATACACTTGAGCGTATTCAAAAATAAAAGCCAGATGTTTTCATGACAACAAAAACGAATCTACAATGCTTAGTTGAAATTAATTTTGAGCTTGAAAACAATTTTAATTAAAATTTTGAATTTCGTTTTAAATTGTAATTTTTATAGTTAAATTTCAATTTAAATACATATAAATATCGGCATAAAAAATTGTCGTTAAAACAAACTAAAACTGACAAAACTAAAGTTATTTAAATTAAATTTTTTTAAACAAATTCAACATGAAACATTTTTTCCTTAAAGTGTGTAAGATATTAAAAAAAAAGGTATTTTTTGAAATCATATGCCATTGTCAACCGATGATGAATCGCCAAATAACCGAACTTTCATTATTAGCACTCTTCTAAAATTCCGCCTTTTTTTAACTATTTGGAAAATAATTACTGTCCTCGGTAGAGAATTGGGAAATCTGAAGTACATCTGAATCTTTTTATAGGTTGAATTCCGCAACTTATTTTATTTTATTCGTTTTCTGATTGGTCCAAGTTTAATGTCCAGAAATGAAATATTTCTGTTACCACAATGACAAAAAAAGTATTAAAAAGCTACAAAAAATTAATAACTTAAAAACAAATTGAGATACAACGTCCAAACAAATTGCATTTGAAACTACATTTTTTTTCTCTATACGACGGTGTAAAAATTAAAAATGTGTGATGTTTAGAAGTTTAAAAAATTTGCAGAACCGAAAATTGTAAAACTAAAATATCATTTAAAATTTGTATATGATTAGTAAATGAATATTAATTTTTAATCCATGGCGTACGTAATATAGGACTCTGTTGTTACGTAAACCATTACGCTTTGATCATCCTAAAAATGATGTTTATTATTGTTGTTAATTTAAATGTAGAATTTATTTATAAGTCTAAAATTTTAGTCTTTGAAAATATAATTTTTCAAATAGTCGTTGTAATTTGTTAAATTACAACTTCGTTTTTTTTTTCTTTTTTTTTGTACTAAACATGTATATCCACATGAGAAGAACATTCTATAAGTTTGGTGTGTACCTGTATGGGGACCTTTCTTGTCAGTCACAAAATAAGCATACTGAATACAGTAAAAAAGGAATTGTGTCTAGGAAAATATAACGTGACTATTAACGAAACAAGAACGTAAAATCATGCGTCAAGCATGGATTATGAATCGCTTTTCTACATACCCAGATTCTTATAATAAAATTTCATGTTTAATAAACTGAAAAAGGATATCTAAATTATCAGTTTCTAAAATGCACAGTAATATATTTGAAAACAAAATTTCGCAATTATCGTCAATGGTAATTAACTATACCTGAATTTTTTGCACAGTCCTGTAAGTGATCTATACAATTGAAATATATACTACTTGGTGTACTAAAATTTAGTTAGGAAATGCATAACACAGTTAAAATTTGTCTTCTTGATTTCCACCAGTAAACGGAAATGTACTCGAGATCATTTGTGCTGCCCTGTATATCATCTCTAGAATTTGTACACACCAAACAATACAGAAAAAAAAATCTGTTTAACTTACTTTAAAACGCATTTCTAGAAAATATTTTTCATTTAGAGTGCTAAAACTGAAATTTTGTGCATGCATGTATATGAATGATAAATACAACAAACATCCTATTCAATAGAAAGCTCCTTGCAAGTAGAATTTAGAGGCACATTAATGCGTTAAAATTCTCGGATTTCACTTTCGCAGCTATAATTATTCGTTAAATAAACTAGCCGTTGGGGGGGGGGGGGGGCACCGTAATACTTACCCATCATGGATATGCATAATAAAAAATATGAAAATAAAACATGTGCAAACTATTTAGAACGTGCATTGCAATTCCAAAATAAAACTGAAACGTATATTTAAATACTTTTAACAAAACGGGACCTTATTGGATTACAATGGGAGTATATGGAGATTTGGTGAAACATCGGAAATAACGCAAAGTTGGTGATACTTCTGACGAGTTATTTTGCCGCCAGATTTCGCGATAATATATCGCCAAGTTCACTTTATTTGGCGACAGAACCGGGTCTCCCCCCCCCCCCAGTGGTAACTCCTCCTGCGTTTCGCGGTATCTACGCAGATTTCCATTGATCCATTTCCAAATCGTTACTTTTTTATGCATATAGAAGGATAGCAATAATCTATTACTAAATTATGGGTACTACTTGGTTATCCCGTCGAATACCTTCGTACAAATTATATAATTCGCCAAAATACTCATAAATTATACAAATTGGCGTAATTTTTATTTTAATTAACAAAAGAACAACAACAACAAAAAAAGTAAAAAATTAAGAAAAATACAAATAAAAAAGCGAAATTTATGAGTTTACATCTTTGCCACCACTAATATGATGCCAGTTTTACTCAAGGGTATGTTTTTGCTTACAATTTAGACGCATTAAAAATTGCGTTGTTTAAAAAAGTCTGAAGTTAATGGAAATAAACTAAGGCCAGATTTGTGAATTTCAGCCAAAAATGTATTAAAATCAGTCAGTTTTTATTCGTAAAATGTGTGTTGTTGTGTGTTATACATGATTATATTTGGAGCATCTCACAATTTTAACGGATAAAACAATTTTGCAATAGATATCTTCTTAAATGTTAGAGTATAAAATCAAATCTGTTCCATCTAAATGATTTATTTTTGCCTGCCGATAAATGAGTTATTTTCTGTCATTATCTCAATCTTAGTGAGATAATGATAGAAAATAACTCAATTATTTGAAAGACAAACATCCAATACGTTTCATCTTTTTCATATATATATATTATCTTCGCCGAAGATGTCTGAACTTGCTGTCATTATCTCCATAATTTTCTTAATTATTTTCTGAATTGTTATTCATCTCGAGCACAAAATAAATTATTTTTTACCCGACTACGGCAAAGCCAAAGGAGGGTTATGATTTTGACAGGCTATGTATGTATGTATGTATGTATGTATGTATGTATGTATGTATGTATGTATGTTCATCTGTTCCCTCGTAACTTCTAAACCACTAATCAGAATTCGACAAATGACATATCATTAGAAGCGTCTTAATTGTCCGCTGGTTATAGGCTATATAGATTTTCACCAAATTCAATGTGGCGCCCTCTAGCGGACAAAATATACAGAGTAAAAAAATAAAGTTAAGCTAGATATGCCGTGTTTGGTATCATTTTAAAGCGCTTCACTTGTACATTTCGAATATATATATATTACTAGCATTTGCTTGTGACTTTACTTGCATTTATGGGCTAATTGCATATAATTCACATCTTTTCGTTCTTAATTTCTTTGGTACTTAGTAATCAGAATAAGACCACTGCAGTGCCATTAGAAGGGTCTTGATCTTGATATTCTGTTGGTTGTGAGCTATAAAGTTTGTCACCAAATTTACTATTATGCCCTCTAGCGGACAAAAAGTATAAAATAAAAATATATGTAATGTGTTTGGTATTACTTGAAAGAGCTTCACCAGTATTTTTATATCACCAGTATTAGATAGATTAAGAAATCTTCCTAGGTCATCTTAATACATGAAACCTTCAATCTACATTACACATTTACACATTACACTAACGACCTCATCCACTAATCGGTCCATTACCCATTTGCTGCCATCGACGGATATGTGCGTCACTACTACCAAATACTGGAAGCGTCATACGTCAAAAAATAAAGTTAAGATAAATATGCCGTGTTTGGTATCATTCAAAAGCGCTTTACTTGTACATTTTGAATATATCTATATATTACTAGCATTTGCTTGTGACTTTACCTGTATTCATGGGGTACTTTTATACTTTTTCAGCGTAGTTTTTTGTCGTAGTTGGGTTTTAGTTTTTTTACTTTATCTTGTTAATTTTGCACAAAGGTGGGAGCTATAAATACTTACGAAGTCTATCGCAACAGATATGTTATGACACCTACTGAATGAATTATAAGCACAAAACAAAATGTAAACAGTATACGAATTTTACTTTTGCAGTAAATTTTGCCTTTAGGAATATGATACGAAAGTAGTGAAATAAGCAAAAGAATGCAATAACAATATAATAATAATAATAATAATAATAATAATAATAATAATAAATTGAGTCATTGGTATAATTTCGACATGTGAAATAATTACTGCTTATGATTCCATTGTTAAAGAAGGCGTTTATTCAAGTTATTTACTCTATAAATGCTATAACATATGTATAGCAAGTTGTTCATTATCACCATCAATGGAATAATACAGGAAATATAACGCTCATTAAGAACAAAATATTAGATATTTGAGATATAATTGATAGATATTTACAAAGAGCTAACATGGAAGGTTTCCAAAAAATTTGAAAAAAATTACAGAATGTTCTTCTCATGACGATATATACGCTTATAAAAAAGAAATTTTGGCGGAACCTTGGTAGAGAGTCTGTAAAAAATAATGAAATTTCCTTATTTGAAAATTTTTCCTCTGTTGGCGAGGACATACAATTTGAAAAAAAAAAAAAATACTTTTTCATGTCAAATACATTTTAAGGAGAAAATGTTTCATGTTGAACTTGTTAAAATAAATTTAATTTAAATAATTTTAGTTTTGTCAATTTTAGTTGTTTTAACAATAACTTTGTCATGTTGATATTTATATGCATTTATATTGAAATTTAAATATAAAAAATTACGATTTAATGCGAAATTCAAAATTTAAATTAACTAAAATTGTTTCAAGCTCAAAATTAAGTCCAATTGAGCATTGTAGATTCAATTTTGTTACTATGGAAACGACACTGATTTTATTCTTAGACACGATTAAATATAATATACATAAAAAAATTCTGTATAAAATTTTTTTATAGATGAAAATATTTTTACAGCATAAATAACTGCAGAAAGAAGTAATATATATATGTAATATAATCTATGTATACATATACATATAAATTAAACTCTCTCATTTTAAGGTTAAATTTATCAAATACCATTTACGGGTGATTCTCAAAATAGGGGACAATTTATGTCTTTCGGCATACAAAAAAAATTGAGAGGTTTTCTGTCATGTTTTTATATTTAGATATGTTTTTCTTAATATTATTCATTATTTGCACTCAAGAATTACGCACTTTTTAATTAAAAACACCTTAAAATAACAGAATAAAGATTCAAAATGTCATTAGCATGGATGTCCACAGCAGCTGTGCCTTGGATATACTAGCATTTTTCAAAAGTTAATATCATGTTTATAAAATAAACAAATGTTATTCTTTCTTTATATTAATCAAGGAGAGGATTTATCCAATAAATTTATTTTTAAAAATAAAATTATAGTACATAAAAAAAGAATTAAAGTTAGTCCTCCATATTCGATTTTCAAAACAAGGTCATACTAAAACAGCTGGTTATTAATCAAAATTTCATTTTCACATATGACAATAGTTTGGAAATATAAAGTTTCTCCATGGCAACAAGTAGCCATTTTATCCCATCCAGAAAATAGAAGCATGTATTGTATTTTAAGAATAGAAGTTGAATATTAGGGGCGTACATCAATTGTATGTCATTAGAATGGATAATAATTATCATGTTTATTTTATAGTTAAAATTTTTATTTTATTTATTTGCATAGAACTTTTGTGTTTTAAAAAGCCCCAGAAAGGACTATTGCATTGTGATTATATTATGGCTCATAATCTTATTTAAAATAAAATTTGTCATTAGCATGGTTAGATATCAGTGTCATTAGCATGGTTTTTATGTCCATGCTAAAGACTCCTATGTACATAAATGTAACCATTGCTTATACTGTATCCTTTATAAAGTTTAATTTTACGTATAAATTTAGGTATTACATTTATTATCCCTAAAATATGCATTAAATCTGTAGGAAAATCACTAAGACAGCTTCTTACATTGTTAGTGTCAGAATGTTGCTCGTGTAACAAAGTTTGCTCTTTGGTAATGTTTTTATTCTCCTTATATGTATATATGTAAAAATGGAAACCATTTGCTGAAAAGGAAAGCTAATAAATATAGAAAAAATATTTAAACAGGAAGAAAATAAAAATTTCATAATATATTTATTCCATGCAATTTGTTTTGTCATTAGCATGGCTCAAAAAATAATAATTATTTTTTAAGTTAATTTTTAAATATTTAGCTCTGCTGACTACATGGAAAGCATACCTAATACTATATTAACAACACCTATTTTTTTCAGAAATTTTGCTAACAGTAATTTTTTTAAGATTTCATTTTTGAAATCGTCCCCTATTTTGACAATCACCCTTACACGCATTCTAAAAATCCATTAACCTTTTTCGGCCCGGTGGCATTTTCAGAAAGAATCACGTTTTGAGCACCTTATCGTCAGAACAACGATTGGCGCGGAGATGAAGTCGGTGCTACGCACCCTTTCTTGTTTGTGACGTCAAACGCCTAGCGGATAGCAATCCTTCTTTCTGCAAAGAGATCGCGTTGTTGTTCATTTGTTTTTCCATAAATGTTATCAAGCAAAGACTAAGGAGGTAATGTTAATGTAATATATGAGGAAATCCACCGTTGTTTACGATTAAAACATAGTTTAAAACATCAAAACAAAACGACGATTGACGTTTGGCGATGCAGCCAGCTGAGCATTCTCGCTTTCGCCAACTCGTCAAGGCTGGTGCTCAAAACGGGATTCTTTCTGAAAATGCGGCCCGCTGTCCATAAAAAAGACACCTAATTTTAATTTTATTAGCACCAAAAATATTTAATTAAAATTTTCCTTTTATAACATACCTGAATTAAGCAAGTCTGTATTTTCTAATAAGTTTGTTTATAAATTCTGGTGGAAATTGATTACTTTAAAGAGATTTACTCCGCGTTGGAAAGGGTTAACAAACAGTTTTCAGTTCGATTAAAATCGTTTTCTTTTGGCGAGGAAAAGTGCTGTTCACCAAATTGTGCGACGCTTTCGTTTTTCAAATATTCGAAAGTATTTTATTTTTTTACAGACTTTCTACTGTAATTCTGACGCTAAATTTGATTGACCCTTTATTACGTAGCAGAATAACGTTAAAATTTTTCATTTTTTTAAAACTCATTTTCTCTTGATTTCGTTTAATTCGAACTAACGAGATTCCGTTTTTTCTTTTTTTCCTTATTTTCTCCCGAACTTCAGATCCTCGGAATAACTTTCTTTATAATTTTTGTCACAATTGTTCTGAACATGTATACCCCATGTTTTTTTAGTGCCCCGTCTGTCCATCAATGGTACCTCAATCCTTCTTTCTTTATGTTTGTTCCTAATCCTTTAATTTATGTATTTATATCTTTTAATTTAATATTAAGCTATATTCTAATGATAACAACCGAAATATATTTAAAAAGTACTATAATATTATTTTCTTTGTAATAGTACTCCTATAAACATGTTTTTCTCGCATACTTTTCTTAATTCGAACATTTCCTGTGGTCCCGATGAGTTCGAATTAATGAGAGCCAACTGCAATGTATCTGTACATCATTCTAAACTGTATAGTACTACTAATCGATGCATTAAATGAATTTTAGAACAAGATATTTTATTGGCACCTTAAAGTATCATCGGAGAAGAAAGGGTTTAAATGTTCCTTCCTATTAAAACCTCTCGGACAATATCAAAGCTTTTTAAACAGAGAAATTAACAAGTAAATAAAAAATAATTAGTGAATGCAAATATAGTGAAACCTCCCTGTGCGACCACTTCTTTAAGCGACTACTTCCATGAGCGACTATTTTTTTTTATGGAAAAAAATTATTCCCATAGGCTGAATAATAATTTCACCTCCAATCACCCCAACTGAATTCCCTCCATGAGCGACCAAATTCTTTGAAAAAAATTAAACATTTTTTTTCCCTTGTTACTTGAAGTGTATTTTATTGGGAAAATAATTCCGCAGAGCGCATTATTCATCAAACTTCTAAGCTAAGTTTAGTTTTTAGGTGCGTTCGTAATTATGTAAATACGTAGCACCTATAGTGGTCGTTCAGTCCGTCAGTCCGTCCGTCTGTCTGTCCGTCCGTCTGTCCGCATATAACAACGTAAAAACTACCGAACCGAATCGTTTGAAATTTAAAATACATAATTATTACATAATTTTGTCGAGTCATTTCAAATTTTATGAAAATCGGATGCGTAGATCAATTACAGGGGCAATCAAAAGTATTCCATTACATTACGGTCAAACGGAAAAATGTTTCAAATGCATTTTAATCGTTTGAAATTTTAAATACATAATTATTAGGTGCGTTCGTAATTATGTAAATACGTAGCGCCTATTATTGTCGTTCAGTCCGTCCGTCTGTCTGTCTGACCGCTATGGGGAAAAAAGTTTCAAATGCATTTTAATCGTTTGAAATTTAAAATACATATTTATTACATAATTTTGTCGAGTTACTTCAAATTTTTTGATAATCGGCTGCATAGATCAATTACAGGGGAAAACTGGTCAATGGAGAAAAATTTTTTAAATGCATTTTAATAGTTTGAAATTTAAAATACATAATTATTACATGATTTTGTCGAGTTATTTCAAATATTTTGATAATCGGGTGCATAGATCAATTACAGGGACAATCAAAAGTATTCAGTTACATTATGGTCAATGGAGAAAAAGTTTCAAATGTATTTTAATGGTGTTACACTCATTCGAACTTAATAAAATGTATATGCAACTATAAAGTACATATTACAATATACATTTTACATAATTTGTGGTGCAAAGAACATTTGTTATTGATTTACAAGGCCACACAAAAGTATTCCATTGCATAATGGTATAGGAAGAACATTGTTTGCTGAGCGTTGTAATTGTAATTCACTATTTACACTTTTATGAGATTAATATATGAGAGTAATATTTTAAAAACTTCTTTATCATACGAACGCACCTCATTTGCTACCTTTCACGTTCAATTTCCAACTTGTTTTTATTATTATTCCGAAAACTTTTAAGCATTTTAAAACCTTTGTCCCTTTTTAGTCAATGAATTTAATTCTGATGACAGATTAAGAATGACGATCAATAAAGTCCCCTGTCCTATTCTGCCAGAAAACTCTCAAAGAAATAGATAAAGTCATGAAATTATCATTATTTGTTCCCGGTCAGTGTATTCATTTTTTAAACTCAGCAGTAATTAACTTATTAAGTAACTTTTGTTTTGATACCTAACGGTCGCATTAAATTACGGTTTAAAAATTCAAATTCATTATTGCCACCACTTTTTAGAAAAAAAATATCCATCTTATTAAATGAGAAGTAAAATGATACCAGAATAAAACCAATTGCACTATTTTATAAAGCTGGTGGAAATCAAACAGTTCTGAATAAAAGCCGTGAAGTTTGCGGGGGACGGTCGTTGCAGCAACTGAGATCCAGATAATTATTATCGATTGTTTTTTACTTAATCGATGCCATTTTCTCAAACAAATTCAAAGTTTTTACAAGCGTGAAAAACGAGATAAAAAATAAACCACGCGCTATGGAATTTTTTATTGTAATTTTTTCGGGATAATTATGAAATATTTTAGTATCATGTTGTTTTTGTACATATTCTAGATATTTATATAGTTTTTTTTTACATATGATTCTTTAAAATCCAGAACTTTTCCTTTTAAAAAGAAAATCTATTACTCACAATTTACTTCAAAAATTCCTGTATTGTTTAACTGAACAATATTACCTATTTTTCTTTATTTTGATGCTAAGTTTATTAAAATCAAAGCTTATTTTTGTAATTTTTATTATTTCTTGATTTTTTTTTTTTTTTTTTTTTTTAACCACTTAACCTGTAACAGGTATGGAGAAACAATGCTCTTACCCCCGACTTATCTCGGGGCAAACGGTGAAGTGGTTAAATGCTCATAAAATCACTTTAGTTTTAAAAGTAACAATCAGTGTGACCGTTTTTGGATTGTTGTAAGAAATCTGGACTGTTGTAGGACTTACAACAAGCTAAAAACCCAGGCTAAAAGGTAGTTGTCAGTCTATTGATTCGAAATTAACAGATTCTCGTATAGATGGCAGGACCATCGAATTTATTTTTAGCTTGTTGTCAGTCCAAATTTAGTCTGCTTTTAGCTTGAAAAAACGGTCACACTGGTAACAATATACTGGTTCGTTTATTTCGTAGTTCAAGATTGCCAATCATTTACAAAAATGCCATTTTGGAGCGCTTAAAAAAAAAAAAAAAAAAAAAAAAAAAAAAAAAAAAAAATGCCAATTCAATTTTAATTTGCAGACAGATAACACACAAGATCCGTGAAATCAAAAATAGTTTTTTTTTTTTTTAACAATTGTAAGAATATTTATCAGAATTATTTAAATTCTCAAAAATATGAATTAAAAAAAGAAAAATGGTTAAGTATTTACGTATTATCCGGGCTATGAGATAGATCGCCAAAAATAATTTTTAATTGCCAATTTTATTTACAGTTACTGATTATGTTAAAAAAATAATTTAAAATTATTTACTTTAACATTAATAAATACAGAAAATTATTAAAAAGATAAATAACATCAAATAAATTAGTAAATGTTATTATTAAACATTTATTATTATATTAATAACAAAACTACCGCCAAACTATAAGATTAAATACCAAAAATGGATGACCGTAAATGTCGCATGAGTTATACCAAATTATAATAGTGTCGTTAATATAATGTCGTTATACCAAATGAGTACTACTTGATTATCCCGTCGACCAATTTCGCCAAATTATAGAAAACTCTGAACTATTTAACGTCAAAAGCGATATTTACGATCATCCATTTTTGGCATTTAATCTTATAGTTTGGCGATAGTTTTGTTATTAATATAATAATAAATGTTTAATAATAACATTTAGTAATTTATTTGATGTTATTTATCTGTTGGCACTACTTGGTTTTCCCGTCGACCAAAAAGCTATCGCCAAACTATAGGATTAAATGCTAATAATGGATGATCGTGAATGTCACATTCAATCACATTAAATACGATACGCGTGTTTAAAACGTAATTAGGTGATTTTTATTTCGACTTTTTGTTTGTATTTTTAATAATATTCTACTAATTATTTGTTGTTTCGTTATTTAAACCAAAAATTATGTCAATAGGTATAATTTGGCTATTAGTTTGGCGATTTGTATAATTTTGCGAAGTTGGTTGACTGGATAACCAAGTAGTACTAAAAACAATTTATATAATTTTTAAAAAGAAAATAATAATAAAAACAATTTATTTAAACATAAACAATTATAGCTGGGTTACCATATCATGCAAAATAGCGTCATTTTGGCGCCAGTGAGATACTTCGGTGTAGGAGCGTGCGAAGAGAAAACGGCACCTGGGGCAAAGTTTCGATTTGGCGCCCCCCCCCCCCCAACATTTTCTTGTAACTGGCCAAAAATGACGTTGGTAATATAAATTTGGTGCCCCCTAAGTTTGAGTGCTCGGGACAACGACCCCCTTCATCTTCTCCCTCCCCCCCCCCCCCCCTTCTATCGCACGGCTTTGTCTCGTTGCATGCATGACATCTGTGCCAAAACAAAAATGTAGAAAAAACAATAATTGTTATTTATACGGCTTTTTTCCTGTTAAAGTAAATTGAAAAAAACTTTAAAATGTTGCAATTAAATTATTTTACAATATGAGCGTATGTGGAAGATATTTACACTAAAATTTAAATATAAAAAGATAGAGAGAGAGAGATCATACGGATTGCGAACATTGCTCCGGCTTATGCCTTTTTGGCTTAAAATCGTATTGTTTGGTAACAAAAGTAAATTCAAGCACTTAATTAAACAAAGGATATATATAATTAACAGTTAGAGCCTTTTTTAAAATTGATTCTGTGATTTTCTTATTTAAGATACATAATGGTAAAAATTTTTTTAAAAAAAGAGTTATTTACGTTTTATCTAATGGAATTTTTTAGATGTTTTTTCCTGTTAAAAACATCTTGTTGTAAACACAAGTTGTTTTCCTGTTCCGAAAGAGATAAATAGCCAAATATTATATCAGTCAAAATTTCCTTTTACATTGAATTTATTTTTAACCACTTTATTTTTATTTATTTTTTTTATTTGTTTGAATTAAATATTTGGCGCGTATGTATAAATGCTATTACATAAGTATATACATGTGCATATGTAAAATCGTGCCAATTTGGCGATTTTCGAAAATCACGCTTTGGCGAAGGGAGTTTTGCAATAGCACCGGTTATATGTGTCAAATGTTAAAAAAATATACGATGTTTATAAAAATATTTTATGTATATACATTTTAGATACATTTCTATATATATGTGTAATTATATATAGCGATATACATACATAAATATATAATATATACACCTGTAAATAAATACTACATACTTACATATATATTTTACATTTTTTTATACGTCAAATTTAAACAAAAGCTACAAATTTTTCTGGATAAAAAAAACATGCTAAATGCAAAAAAATACAAAAAAAATAATAATAAATAGCTAAAATTAATTCCAGTAGTAAAAAAGCAACGCCAAAGGCAATTGTATCAATTCAACTAATGAAAAAAAAAAAAAAAAAAAAAGGATATGGAACTTTTTTTTCCAAAAAAATCCACCGGGTAGTTTTTAAAATCATTCTGGCGGAAGTTTTGAGACATACTGCTTTATAATATGTGTTTATGAATATATGATAAGACAATGTATCAAACCGCAGTGTGTAACTATTTTCCGTTTTTTAATACAATTCTGCATTTACAAAATCCTTTGAATGCACTGCCCACACATACAATTTAGAAAATGTTTCATTTTCAAACTCTTTAATCTTTAGAAATCCACAAAGAAAACATTCATTATTGTATACTGTACTCACAAAAAATAAAATCGCAAAAATTCCATAGCGCGTTGTTTATTTTTTATCTTGTTTTTCACGCTTGTAAAAACTTTGAATTTGTTTGAGAAAATGGCATCGATTAAGTAAAAAAAAAATCGATAATAATTATCTGGATCTCAGTTGCTGCAACGACCGCGCCCCGAAGTTTGCAGCCCGTGAATGTCTCGGGCGCGACCATTAAGTGGTTAAATTATACATTTTTTCTAATGTGAAAAACAAATTTTAGTGACATTCAATGTAACTTTTTTTTATCAATCAAAATCTAGATTTAAACATGACCTCCATTAAGAGACCACCTCTTGGAGTGACCAGTTTTTGTTGGAATGAAACATGGTCGCTTTAGGGCGGTTTTTCTGTATTTATTTTTCTACCTTTACAAAAGATCAAGTTTTTCAACGATGTAACTCTTTTTTTGCTAGGGAAAAAAAATTCCCCAAATGTCGAATAAAAACATCTGACCTCTTCTGGCATAGTTATTAAATTAAGAGTGAAAAACTACACCGAAAGTTACTCACATCGGGCATGCGAAGCTTGTCGCGCAGAAAATAATTAAAAATAGCCGAAGATATTTCACGAGCCAAGCTGACCCCAGTAGATTAACTGTTCATCCATTCCCTGTCATTCATCAGGAAAAAATACTGCCGAGTCGGTAATTGAAATATTTTCATGACAATGGCACGATGTGTGGCATATTTAGAAGCAAATGGTGGGTTAATTAATAGTTCAGAAAATTTCTTTAGAAGCAATTACGTGAAAACGGTGAAGAAATTTCCTGATTCCCCCTGGTGATTAATGAAATCAATCTGAAATTTTGATTTTTCCAATGCAAGATGTCGATCCTTTAAAAAAAAAATTAATGGCTTGTTTCTTTATTAAATTAATTGTTCAAGGAAAGAAAAAAATACATACTTTTCCTCAATGTATTTTTCGGCATAAAACTTAGGGTTAAATTTAATGAAGTAATAAAATTCTAACCAAATACTTTGCATTGTAGTTGCTTTTTATTTTTTCTCTCTTTTTAGGTGCGTTCGTAATTATGTAAATACATAGCACCTATAGTTGTCGTTCAGTCCGTCCGTCCGCATATAGCAACATAAAAACTACCGAAGCGAATCGTTTAAAATTTAAAATATATAATTATTACATAATTTTGTCGAATCAATTCAAATTTTATTAAATCGGATGCATAGATCAATTACAGGGAAAATCAAAAGTATTCCGTTACATTACGGTCAATTGAGAAAAAAGTTTCAAATGCATTTCAATCGTTTGAAATTTAAAATACATAATTATTACATAATTTTGTTGAGTTATTTCAAATTTTATGAAAATCGGATGAATAAATCAATTACAGAGACAATCAAAAGTATTCCGTTATATTGCGGTCAATGGGGAAAAATGTTTCAAATGCATTTTAATGGTGTTACACTCATTCGAACGTAATAAAATTGATATGCATCCATAAAGTACATATTATACACAGTCCAGTCACATTAATGTGACCACCTGTCAAAAGCCAGAATATCCACCTTTCGCAGAGCGGACTGCTGCGAGACGTGTAGGAAGAGAGTCAATAAGGTTCCTAAAGGTGTTCATTGGGATATTGAGCCATGCCGACTCTAATGCCGTGGCCAGCTGCGCTAGATTACGGGGTTGAGGATCCATGGCGCGAACAACCCGATCGAGATGGTCCCACAGATTCTCGATTGGGTTTAACTCAGGTGAGTTTGCTGGCCAGGGGAGGACGGTAAACTCATCCTGGTGCTCTTCGAACTACGCACGTACACTGGCAGCTGTATGGCACTTCGCATTGTCCTGCTGGTAGATGCCATCATCCTGAGGAAAAACAATGCGCATGTAAGGGTGAACATGGTCCGCAAGGACAGATGCGTACTTGTATTGATCCATCGTGCCTTCCACAATGATGAGTGAACCCAGAGAATGCCAGGAAAACATTCCCCAGACCAAAATGCTCCCGCCTCCAGCTTGGACCGTTCCGGCAATAGTTGCAGGATGTTTGCTTTCAGAGGTTTCACGCCTTATACGCCAACGTCCATCTGTCCGATGGAGCATAAAGCGGGATTCATCGGTAAACGCTACCTGTCGCCACTCAGTGAATGTCCAGCTGCGGTACTGGCGTGCAAATTCCAGCCTTCGTCGTCGGTGAACAGCAGTCAGCATAGGTGCACGAACCAGGCGTCTGCTTCGGAGGCCCAGATGCAGCAATGTTCGTGAATAGTAGTTTGGGAGTAGAGATGTAAATTTTCCGGAAAAATATAAGTGGCGGAAAAAAACCGGTTTTTTACCGGTTTTTTTCGGAAAAAAACGGAAAAATTGGAAAAATTGATTTTTCATGACTGTTTCTCCCAAATAAATTATATTTTCTTAGAGAATATTAAATAATAAACATTTTTTCCCATTTATACATATTAAATGAAAATTATTTTCACTTTATATTACAAAATAAAAAGAAAGTAGCAAAGCCTGCTTTTAAAAGTTTAGTTTTTTTTTCAACAGCCTAAGAATTTTTATCAAATGCTATTGTTTGTTATATCATATCTCTGTTGAAATGATTTTTCAGTTACATGTTTAACTACCAATTGACCTAATGTAAAAACCTGAGCCAATATGTCTGCAGTTTGGAATGAAATAAATTATGCATTCCATTTACATAAGTATAGTTTTTAAGTAAATGATACTAGTTTAAAGAAATTATTGCAGTTTTGTCATTATTATGAATATCAGTATTCAAAAAGTTCATTGCTTAAAAAATGTATATTTTTACATTATTACTTTTTTTCTTAGAATTATAATTTTATTTCCTTTATAAAATATGTTTAGTTTTGGTATAGCTTTCCAATCTCAACTCAAAAAAAGTTTTGATTTAGTTTTATAATCTAAATTCAAACAAAATTAAGTTTTACTTTGGCTTACTTAGGTCTGCAACTAAAAAATAGCGTAGGATTTATTGACTGTTAGATTTTTACTCACTAAAACCAGAAAAATCTATATATATTTTTTTTAAGTTTAATTAAATGTAATTTTTTTTCTTTTTACCCTGAAATCTGGTATTCTATTCTTGAGTAAGAAAAACCATATTCAATAATGTTTCCAAATGGTAGTTTTATATTTCTAAGAGTGGAACTCAAAAGTTATGAAAACAGAACACTACAAATAGAAAATGTTCACTATTTGAGGAATTAACAAAAGCAGTCACATACAGAGATAAACTTCTACTGTGCTTTAGAAAACTACAAAAATTCAAAGTTTAATCAAGAGGGAAAGTATAATTTGGAACATAGTTCCTTTTTTTTTTTTTTTTTTTTCATTGCAGTTGTACTTTTCTAATGCAAACTGCCCATGTTTTTGCAACATTACTGTACATTATGGAGGTAAAATGGAGGTCAATTTTAGATTCAAGACCTTGAAAAAACATTCAATTAATCAGCTATAACGAAATCTTTTGAAAAATGCAGCATAGTAGTGCCACCTATAGGGCAATTTACACCAAAAACTAAACAGCATTAATATATATCAGAAACTGTCTGAAGCTGTAGTTTCATTTTTTAAAAAAATCGTCCTTGAGGCAAAGCTATTGCGATAATCATGAATAATGCAGCATAGCAGCATCATCTGTTGAGCAATTTACACCAAAAAGTAATGAGCACGAAGTTATGTCAAAGATTAACTTAATCTGAAATTTTATAAAAATACATACATTAGTCTGAGATAGAACTATTGTGGAAATTATGAATAATGCAGCATAGCAGCGCCATCAGTTTGGCGATATACACTAATAAACTAAACATCTCGAGTTTATATCAAGGTGTAACTGAATCTAAAGTTTTGTGAAATTATATGCATCAGTTCTTGAGATAGAGTGCCCATAAAATTTGTCACATACTTTCGACTCACAGAATGGCAGATATTTTCCAAAAACCATTAACACGTGTTCAGGACCATCTAAAACGTTTAAATACACCAAAAATTGGAAGTCAAATTTTTCACGAATTCAATACTTACTTCTTGAACAAATGGATTAAAGTAATAAAAGTAGTAAAAAACTTCCGAATTTTATGTTGAATTTTTTATTTTATCATTTCCATTAATCTGCAGATTATTGCAATAATTTTACACATGAATTAATTTTTAAAAAGAGAAGTTGCATTTAATTACATATCTAGATTTTTTTCATGTAATCAAGTTTTTGTGAAATTGTGAACTTTTTGTATATACTTGTAAAAAATATATTCAGAATTTTTTAATAAGAAATTATTACTATATTTAGGTTCCTATTTAGAAATTTTTAATACGGTTATTTACATACCTATATGCAACTTAATAAGATTCAGCTGCTGTATAGCATGAGATTTTTTTTTCTTCAATAACTGCACTTACGAAAGATTCAATTTGTTGATTAAACTTTTTCTGAAATGTCTATTTTCAAGAGAAATTTTGCAAAGGGTCTTGTGTTTCAAACAAGAAAAAAATGGGAAGGATCCTTTCAAGTCATCTCAAACAGATTTCTGCTCAGATATCAGATTACCCACATTAAAATTTTCATGTGAGACACTCAACACAAAAATAAATAAAATAAAAAGTATGAGAATGTAGCTATTACAAAATTTTCACTATAATATTTCATAAATGAAATTTCAATTTTTCCAGTTCGAAAAAATTGAAAAATAAGCCTTCGGAAAAAAACCGAAAAAAACCGGTTTTTTTCCCAATTTTTCCGGTTTTTTTCCGACCATTCCCATCTCTATTTGGGAGACACTTTTGGTAGCCCCTTGGTTCATTTGGGTGGTCAGTTGCTCAACGGTAGCCCGTCTATCTGCCCGAACGCATCTCCGCAACCGTCGTTCATTTCTGTCATCTATGGCCCGTGGTGCACCACATTTGCCACGCCGCTGATTTTGGACAGTCCCTTTTTGCCATGAACGGTACACTTTTACCACGACGGCACGCGAACAGTTCACAAACTCAGCCGTTTCGGAAATGCTTCCACCCTTGGCCTGAAAGCCAATGATCATGCCCTTTTGGAAGTCGGATAAATCGCTTCGTTTCTGCATTACGCCAACGATTGAAATGTTTTCCGAAGCTCTCACACACCCTTTATATACCCTCAACTTCACTGTGCTGCCACCTGCCTACTGTGATTGGTTATTTAGCGTCGACGTAGAAAGTACGTGGTGGTCACATTAATGTGACTGGACTGTGTAATATACATTATGTATAATCTATGGTGCAAAGAACATTTGTTATTGATTTACAAAGCTACACAAAAGTATTCCATTACATAATGGTATAGGGAGAACATTGTTTGGTGCGCCTTTTAATTGTAATTAACTATTTACAATTTTATGAGATTGATATATGAGAGTGATATTTTTAAAACTTCGTTATCGTACGAACGCACCTCATTTGCTACGCTTCACGTGCAATTTCCAACTTGTTTTCTCTTTTTGCTAATTTTTTTAGATAAAACTTTTTAAAATAAAATACTGCCGAGTTAGTATTGAAATAATTTGAGTGACAAAGACAAGATGAGTTGGCAGATTTAGGAGCAAATGGTGGAGTAATTAATACTTTTAGTAAATGTTCATAGAAGCAATTAAATAAACACTCAGAAGAAATTTCCTGCTTGTCTCCAGTGATTAATGAAATATATCTGAGAATTTGAGATTTCCAATGTAAGGTTTTGGTACTTTCTTAAAAATTAATTGCTTATTTACTTATTAAAGCAATTGGAATATGATGAGAAAATATTTTTTTCCTAACATATATTTTTTTAGGATAAAAATGACGGTTGAATTTAATGAAGTAACAGAATAATATTCGTATAAAACAATTTGCATCGAACTGACTTTCCACTCTTAGCTCTGTCTTTTCTTTTTCGTACATTTTATGTAATGGTTTCCATGTGAATTGGCTGCAGCGTTGGTAATTGAAATATCTCCAAGTGATAAATTAATTAATAATTAAAAAAGATGTCTTTAGAAGTAATTATGTAGAAACAATAAAGAAATTTCCCGATTCGCCCTTGCGGATAACCGAAATGAATTTGAAAGTTTGGAATTCGTGTATAAGGCATTCACTTTTAAGTTCTTGAATAATAATTTTTATTTTCGTACATATGCTGTTTTTTTAAAATTTTTAATTTTCAAAAATATGCCGGTGCATGATTGTATAACAATATCAACGAGGTAAAACTGCTTTGGATGATGTTGGGAGTCAAAACATGCCATGAAATTCTTCACCGTCTTGTGTCTTTGATGATGATTTTTAAGTTTGGAGCTGTCAATATAAAGTTGTTTTAACAAAAGTAACTGGGCGTATTTTTTTCTCTAAGCTGAGACTATTATTTTATATAAATGTGTAGCAAAAAATTAACCTACACAATTTATTACAGCTTTTATTTATTTTTGTAACCCTGTTCCTCGATTTTAGATATTTTACCGCCACTCTTGATAAAACCACATAAAAAATCACTCCAGATGCAGCCACAGAATTTTTTCAACTTTTTCCTCATCCAGAAGTATGCTAGCGAAAAAAAAATGGCTGTAATTCTTTGAAGTAAATTTACTATAGAATTTAAATCAGCATTTAAATATCGTTTTGAAGCACAGTGGCTTCATCGGTGGTCTTATCGTCTCCAAGATTTCCTACACTTTTCGTTATAAATTATTATTATTATTATTTAATTAAATCCAACGTAAATAACTGTTGCTAAAAATCAATGAACATTGTGGCTATCAGTTAATCTTAACACAAGGTGAAAAACACAAAAAAACTTCCAAGAGAGAAAATTTCCAATATTTTCTTGTAGAAAATATATCGAGTAATATAAAGGGATTAAAGAAAGCGTATTTCTCTTTAACAAAATGCTGGCATTATAAAAGGAACAATTACACTGTTTGATAATACAACATACAGTAAATTCGGCTCTTCGGCGTATAATAGATGTTAAAAATTTTAATTAAAAATCATGTACTACTTGCAATGTAAAGTAGAATTAATTTCCTGCAGTTTCGAACAATACAACTTGTTCACCATCAGGGAACATTAAGAGACAAAACTAACACGTTATAAAGCTTACATTATACAATTGTATCATATATTGTTTATTATTATTGTATATTATCATATATTGTATATTGTATATTATTATATATTGTATCATGTAAACTTTATAACGTGTTAGTTTTGTCTCTTAATGTTTCCTGATGATGAACAAGTTGTGTTGTTCGAAACTGTAGGAAATTAATTCTACTTTATATTGTAAGTAGTACATAATATTTAATTGAAGTTTTTAACATTTATTATAAGCCGAAGAGCCGAATTTACTGTATGTTGCAAAATGCTGGTATTTAACATCTTTTTTGACTATGCTTTCCCTGACCATTCGCCACCCTGTAAACATGATTTTCCTAGAAATAGGTGGTAATTTTCCAACCTTAACATCTCATCCTTAACGTCTCTTTTTCTCCTTACCGTCCTTTGCTTACCATTCCAGTTCTATTTCCCTATTTAGTAGATGGAAAAGTATCGTGACTTTTGAAGATTTTTGTCAGTGACTGGGTATAAATAAGAAATTCGGTATTTTAAACATATTTCCAAGGACATAACAATCACGAAATGTTGAAATGAGGGCATTATTTAGTATTAATTAATTAATTATTTACTAAATAATTACTAAATTAATTAATTACTTATGTAATTATTAATTAATTTCTAAATAACTATTTCTATGTAAAAAATATTTTTAAATGAGAACGTTCTCGAAAGAATTTTAAAAAGTTAGAAATAATTTTATTTTACGTACTTTCGGTATCCGAGCTTTGGATTTGAAGATCTGATCACACATAATTTATCGAGCCCAGGTGCGCCCAGATTTTAAATCATTGGACTCAGATAGGCTCAAATTCCGAAAACATGTCTCAAGTAAAGAAACTCGCTAAGTTTGTTCCATTCTTTTTAAAACGCTCTACAATGTGATCACTCTGTGTAAAACGCATAGTACAAATCATCTATATTTATATTTTTTGTTTCGTTTAGGATACTTTTTCGTACACGTATCCATATTTTTAATAAGCTACATTCGTAATATTAAAAACAAGACATTTTCATGATAAATGAAGATTCGGTTTACATATATCCCTTGGTGGCAGCTATAATGATACGTATTTTAAGAAAGGCTAGTTGGGGTCAGGCCGTTGAGGTTTGGTTTGAAAAAAAGGCGTAAACTCATCTGTCTGGGTTTATGAAACAGGTTGCTCGTTTGTTTTCTGTCCTAAGAATTTAGATGGGTTCATAGGGTATAGCTTAGAATATGCAAAATAAAGTGATGAAGATAGGTTATAGGGTACTTTCGTATTCTTAGGCAGCTAACGGAATATATTAAAATATTTCGATATTATTTATGTGCATTCGTATTCAAGCCATCTCTCTTGTCTAGATGACATGATTAATCATAGTTAGTCTGACTGCAAAATAATAATAATAAAAGAAGATTTGAAAGTAAAAAGAAATATTTTACATCTTTAAATAATTTAATACATTGTAGATAAGGTCATACTTACGTCGTTCCATTTTTGCATAAATGACAGATTTACTAATAGTTAATGTGACCTGAAAATAAAAAAAGGAGTAAAACGCTGACAAGATGAATATTTCATATATTTTAAAATAATTAAATCATTTTAATGTTAATTCATATTTATATGTTGTCCTATTTATGCGCACATAATACTTTATCTGTAATGAATATAATGTAGGTTTTTTCCACTAACTATTGAAATCGATTCACGATGCATTATTTTAAAGGTCTTAGTTGATATCTGATTTTAAAAGGTTTGTAAAATGTATCTTTGAGGTATAGTAAAACTTTCATTTATTTATATCTTTTACATGGTTTGATATACCTTAAGGGAGTTCAAGGCTTGAAAACTTTTAAAAAAATCGATTTTTTTATGATCTAGTTTGATTATTCAAATAATTCTGAACTCAATGCAAAAAACTGCATAAAAATATTTGCATTTTTAACGGAGTTATAAGCATTTATGTATCAACACTTTCATAGCCGCACCTACATAATTTCAACTTTAAGTCGCGTTTTCACAAAACTTGATTTTTTACGACTTACACCAAGATTAAAAAAAAACTGTTTGATGGACTGGCTTTTTTTTTTTTTTTTTTTTTTTTTTTTTTTTTTTTTTTTTTTTGCATGCATATAACATCATTATCTATAGAATGAATTAATATAT
>CAXHSM010000667.1:0-29000 GCA_964019185.1 Maratus speculifer
TATTAAATTTCACATAAATACTTTATAGTTTTCGCAAAATGTTAGTTGTTCCACGTATATTAAATTACTTTAAATTCTAGCGAGAAAATTCGATGCACAATTAAAACAAAAACTCATGAATTTCTGAAAAAGAAAATCGAAAGTCAGCGTTTAAATCGCTTGGCGTCTGACCATAATAGGGTATATCATAGCTTTCAAAACGCAAACGACCGCCAGCGGCAAGGGGAGAAATCTAGGTATCGAAGCGAAACTTTGCGCATATTTGAACGCGACGTATCGTCTGCGTTCATGTGGACAGGACACTAGATTGCCATGCTCTCAAGACAGGATGTCTTTTTGGCTGCTTTTTAAATCTCCTCGTGTGACATTGGCCTAATAATCTATAGCAAAATTAAAAATTCCTCTATAAATAAATAAATGAAATAATATAAATAAATACAAATTTAAAAAAAAACACATGACTGTATTACGCGTTAAAAGCACTGAAATGATCAAAAACAAAAAGGCTGTCTTAACCCCTTGCGGGGCGGTGGTTTCATAGATATACCACTTAATTTTAATTCCCAAACGCCACATTCGCATCAGAATTTTGCTAAAGAAAATTACGGTTTATTGAATGCGTGAAACGTAGCGTTTTCTTATTTACAAATAAAACTGTTTTCAAATTCTGGTGTCAGTCATTAATTTCAATACTTGAGCAATGAATTTGCCCTGCCCCGAAAAGGGTTAAGAAGCAAAATCTTCGGCTGATAACTCCTGACACGCGTCTAATACGGAAATATGACTTTTGATAAATTTAATAGCTTTATTTGATTCCATAAATAATATTTTTCGTTTAACCTTTTAAGCGGACTAACCGTGTTTTTCCGTCATGTAATATTTTTATTTAAAGGCTGATGTAACAGAAGATTGACATTAATGTTACTTTTTTGAATTGCATAAGATAAAAAGATATGTAAAGCTATCAAGTACAAATCTTCATACCAATGCTTTTTACAGAAATTATTTTATGAATTAAATACGAATGAAAAAATCTGAAGGACACTTAGAGTTAACCCCTTCGGGACGAGAGCCTTTTACGAAATTTTTAATGTTTTGTCACCGGTTTTAAAAAACAGAAGTTTGTGACTTACTAAATCAAGAAAATGCTCCGATTAAAAAAGACAAAAATTAGAGTATGATTTTACTGTTGGGGATAAACACCGATTCTTAAGCCTATTCGCGGCACGTATACTTGTCGCTCGTCCCCAAGGGGTTAAAAATGCCTATTTGGAGTTAGGAATCCAAAAAGCATGTTACATGTAGAAAATTTATTAATTTGAAATTTTAAATAAAAAATGGTTTTAATCTTTACTATGTAACCCGGGAAACACGGGTTCAATCTACTAGTTTATTTAAAAGCGGTTAGCAACCGGAACATCTAAAGGAAAACTCGGAAAGTTGTTATCTTTTCATTAGATCAATTGCACATTGTTTCAAAACAAACAGAAAAAGCCTAAAACCTAATTATTATTGTATGTATTTTAAGGGCAAATCCAAATATTTACTTAAGTGATAATATACCGGGTGTCCAGTAAATAACTGACCCATTTTGAACTTAAATAACAAATAAACGGTTTGAGATAATAATGCGCGGTTTGCGGTATTGTTATTAGAAAATCAATAAATTTTTAAACATGTACTTTGTTAATATAGTTCAAATTTCGGAAAAAAAAATATCGCGCTGGCGGTAACAGGCTGTTTGAATAGAGACATGACTGTAATTTTCATAAATATGAGATTTTCGGCGGAATCTGAATCTCGAATCTGATCCTATATGTTGAATCGACTCTCGAATCAGCTTCATAAATAGGGTACGTTGGTTGGAAAGTGATTTAAAATAATATTTATGATTGAACCATCTGTATTATACTTCACCTCCTCAGTCTTGAGACTGAGATATTATTTTAAATATTATTACATTACACTAACAAAGCGCATATTTTAAAATTTATTTATATTCTAATAACAATACAGCAAGCCGCGCATTTTTATCCCAAACAGTTTTTTTGTTATTTACATTCAAAATGGGTCAGTCATTTACTGGACACTCGGTATATTTCATAGGTGCCAACTTTTACGCATTTTTGCTACCACTAAAATTGTACAGAGATTTTCCATTTGTTTAAACATAAGATTTCGGCGAATCAATAAGACAATTTTTACTATAATATTTTTGTGGTAGGAAAAATGCGTAAAAGTTGGCAGCTATGATATTTCCTAAAGTAGTCCTTAAGTACCTAACAATGGTTGCAAATTGCCAAAGAAAAGAGTTGAAATATAAGCGCATTTTTTTTTCAAGAGCTAATGAAGCAATTTTTTCACATGTTTATAGTTTTGAAGCTAGCTAAAAGTGTAAATTGATTTTTGAAGAATAAATAAAAATAAAAAATGCAAGAGTTATCCAATTTCGCTAGAAATATCTATCAAAAAAGTTTGGTGAATGAATTCAGAACGGTCGATTTGGCAACACTGGCGAAACAAAATGCTGCACCTGCGAAGAGGCTGGTGTAGGCCATCTGCCCCTACATTTGTTCAGTAAAGCGTCGTTTGTGTTTCGTGTAAGACTTGTTTTAAAAATTGTTTTGTTTAGTGTATTGGTTTTTAACTCCTTCGCACCGGGAACCTTTTTACGAAATTTTTAATGTTTTGTCACCATTTTTAAAAAACAGAAATTTGTATCTCATTGAATCAAGAAAATGATTTGATTAAACAAGGCAAACTTTATGGTAAAATTTTACCGGTGGCGATAAACGAGGATTCTCAAGCCTTTTTGCGGCACGTATACGAGTCGCTCGTCCCGAAAATGAACGAATAAAAGATAAATTAAAAGTTTTTTTAAGCTTGGCAAGGCACCGATAATAACTCATGCGATGCTGGTACGAGTTTATGAAGATCAAGTACAGAAGTGCGTATATGAGTTGTTCGCCTGTTTTCGAGAAGGCCTAAAAGTGTTTCTGACAACCCCTGTAGCGGAAGACCGGCGACATCCGTCAGTGCCGAAGACAATGTGAAAGTGGGGAAATTATTCACGGAAGATCGTCGATTAACCCCTTAACTGATTTGCCCGTACGCCGTTCGGGCAAGACGAAGCTGCTTAATTCATCATTTAAAGGTTTCTGACACCACAATATTTTAAAAAAATAATTTCATACTATTTAAAGGCGGAAAGGTCTAGACTAAATGTTCCGAATATTTTCTTTAAAAAATTGTGGTGAGAATCCGTTATTTTTAATTTATTGAGCGGAAAAGAAAGTGCCAGTTAAGGGATTACCCCTTTCCGACACGGGCAAAATCTGTTAGTAAAATGAGAAAAATTGACTGTCACCGGAATTCAAAAACGACTTTTTTAGATATTTTGAAATCCTTATTTGAAGCTTTTATTGTAAAAGCATTATTTTACTAAAATGTTATTGGTGCCGTTTGCAAGTTTAGAATTAAAATTAGGTATCCCAAGCCGGAAAGGATTAATTGAGCGGATGGTAGCTGTCGTGCAAATTGAACATCCACCATAATCTCGAAATCTGAATCTTCCAGATTTCTTCCCATTCCTACGACTCGAACTCACTTTGAACGGAAAAAAATTTAGCCATATTCCTGACATCCAACGATAGATGTCGAGGCTTTTAAACTCGATCCCAAAAGAAGAAATTTTGAAAGTTTCCAGGACATGTATAGGAAATCTAGACTGTGCATATTTATGGGAAATGGACTATTTTGAAACACAGTAAAGTAACATTCATTAATATTTCATCTACGTTAATGTTACAGGACTATTTACCGAACTTTCTTGTATAGGTTATTTAAGGAGGAAAAAAATTCCTGTCTGCTATTTTAAAGTAAGGGTTAGCAACTCGACGTATGTTACAGATGTTTGTAAACATTAAATTGTCAACGAGATTTTAATCCCACATTTTTTAGCTATAAAAAAGTAAAAATATGCTATTACTTTAAAAAAAAAATTAAATAGATTATTGTAAAGTTAAGAGTGCAATACATACATATACAAATTTTACAACAAATGCACCTAAAATACAGTTTTGTGGCAGAAAATTCCCAGCATTGTTTTTCACTTTACGAAGAGGGATTCATCGATTTACACCATCTTAATTTGCCCTTTTATTTCCCATTGGTTGCAGCTTTATTGGTACTACTTGGTTAAGCCGTCAACCAAAGAACTATCGCCAAACTATAAGATTAAATGCCAATAATGGATGATCGTGAATGTCACACTCAATGGCATTAAATACGATACACTTGTTTAAAACGTCATTAAGTGATTTTTATTTCGACTTTTTATTTGCATTTTTATTATATATTCTACTAATTATTTGTTTTTTCATTACTTAAAGTAGAAATGATGTCAAAATCAATTATTTGGCTATTAGTTTGGTGATTTGTATAATTTGCCGAAATCGGTCGACGGGATAACCAAGTAGTACCGTTTTTTAATAAGATTGTTTATATTATCTGGCAGAAAATTTCCGAACAAGTACAGTATTGTCTCCTGTAAAATGTGATAAGGAATATATGTTTTAAATTATCGTTAGTGAGCTACTTTGCTTAATTACTGCATTTATCTTTTATTTTATTTTATTAATATTTTATTATTATTATTAAGACTACTTGGTCGGCGTTTTCAGATAACGGCTAATTTAGTTGCAAAAAGATTCCCGGTATCACCTTTCATAATAAAGACAGGTCAATGAAAAAAAATCTGCGGGTCCTACATAATTACGTAATAACGGGAAAGGCAGAAGAGAACACAAAAAGAAATCAAAACTATCGTTATTTGATCATATGTTGATACTGGCCTTATTTATTATTTAAAATTTCCGCATAAATCAATTGTGTGTCATTAAAAATAAAAAATAAAACTCATTATAAATTCCACCGGAAAACATATAGTATAAATCTAAAAGATATTAAATATCTCCTACGATTAATTTGTCTTTCAAAGATGGGTACATTAATAATTCATGTATCATGCTTTTTCTAGTAACAGCATGTTAGATAACGAAAAAAAGTTTATTAACTACCCTTGAGGGGCGGTAGGCTATGCAATATCCCAATGAATACTGGCATCAGGTAGCATTTATGAAATTTTACTTACCCAAGTTTGGTGGAAGAAGGGAGTTGAATTGTTGTTCCTCTTTTTAGAAACAAAATGCTTCAAATTTTGTGGTGGATTTCAGCATTTCAGAAACTTAACTTCCTGCTTCCAAAGGGTTAACCCTTTCGATGGAAAGATACTTCTATTCGAAAAATGCTGAAAAGAGTGATTGACATCAGAATTTAGAAATAAATTTATTTCAAATTAATCAAAAACTTTTGTTCACGTGCTTAATAAAAATACATTTTTCATTCCAATATTCTGATGCCAATGTAGCATTTAAGAATTAAAATTAGGTGGTCCCAAAACGAACCACCACTCTCGAATGGGTTAAGACTTAACTTGGTCCTAACGGAAATTTCCACGCAACTCTTATATTTTGCGAATTTACCGATTTTCTTTTTATTCAGATTAAAAGAATAGTAATATTTAATAACAGAATAGAACTCTAATAATGTATATTAACGGCTACAAGAATTGAAACTCAGGAATTGAATTAAAAAATATACAACTGCGGTTGGATAATTGTTTTATGCTTTTTATATTTCCTATACTTTTTGCCATGCTAACAATATTTATTAGCACGAAGAATAGATTTTCTTGCATTAAAAAGAAGAACAGAGCATAATGGTACTCATTAATACAAGGATGAAATATCATTTTAAAATCTAGTGGGACGTTCAAACATTTAATATTTTTTAATTTGTCTTAAAAAATAGTCTAAAAAGAAAATTATTTTCTTGTCTTATTTTTCGTTGCAAAATCGACAATAAAGCTATGTTGGGAGAACCCACGCTTAGTTTTCACTATCATAACAGCCGTTTCTATAAGATATTCATAATTTCATATGAATATCTTATAGATCTTATATTATATATATTATATCTTATATTATCTTATTTCATATATTCATTTCTATAAGATATTCATAATTATCATTTCATAAGATAAAATGAATTAAAGCGAAATACAATTTAATTTTAATCTAAATATACGTAAAAGACACAATTTTCGTAAGTAATAAATAACTCTAAAGTTCATTTAGATGATTAGATGAATTAATAAGGTTAGTTACCGCAACATTATACAAATCACGTTTAATACGCGACACGCTTAATATGCGTCTTTTGTCCACTCCCTTGAAATGCGTTTTAATCTTGTTTCTGCCCCGAGATAAGTCGGGGGTAAAAGCACTGTTTCCCCATACCTGTTGCCGGTTAAGTGGTTAAAACATAAGAAACAATGCAATTTTCGAAAGTTTTCAAAATATTTAATGAAATTGTATGAATTTCAATTATCAATTATTATTCTAATTGTCTTTAGAGGAAAACAAAAATTTTATCTTTATTTACATTGAAAATTTATTTAATACAGTATGCATTCTAATTAATTAAATTACAGTTAAATTCTGTATGCTTCCACGATTGAAATAAGTATTTTAAAACACATTTTTTCCTTTGAAGCATTAATAGAAGTAAATTTAAAATGATTAAAAGGCTAATCAATGGGTTCTTTAACCCTTTCCGGCACACTGTGCCCGGTCTGGGATACCTAATTTTAATTCCAAACTTGCAATCGGCACCAGTAATATTTTAGTAAAATTTTGCTTTTACAATAAAAGCTTAGATTACGGAATTTAAAATATTTAAAAAATTCGTTTGTGAATTCCGGTGTCAGTCGATAATTTCTCATTTTAGCACAGATTTTGCCCGTGCCGGAAAGGGTTAACCCTTTCCGGCAATGTTAAAATCTGTTAGTAAAATGATAAATTATCGACTGACACCGGAATTCACGAACGAGTTATTTTAGATATTTTAAAATCCTTAATTGAAGCTTTATTGTATAAGCAAATTTTTTCTAAAATATTATTGGTGCCGATGACAAGTTTGGAATTAAAATTAGGTATCCCAGACGGGGCACAGTGTATCGGAAAGGGTTAAAAAAATCAAACGTTACATTTAAATTCATTTAGAAAATGTTTTGAAAAATTCTGAGTAACAAAGAGTTATAATGGTTCCACAGTGAGCGTTAATTCCGAGAATTTAAAGCAGTAATAACTGTAATTTTCTTCTCTTTAATACCATTTATTATTTTAGCATAAAACAACATGTAATACATTCTTTTGGAGATTTTAAAGTTCTCTAAAAGAATCTTAAAAAATAAATGTTTTGAGGAGTATTTATTTTAAGAAATTTTTTTTAAACGCAAAATGTTTCATACAACATTTTCCCAGAAGGCGGGGTACATAAATTTTTTTTACCAAGATTGATTAATGTTTTTATATACCTTATCGGTAATATGTTACTTTGACTATGCAGTTTTGTACTGTAAATAAATACAATAAAGTATAGTTCTAACTGAGATACAGAAAAAGTATATTTTCTCTTAAAAATTTCTTTGTAAGATTTACAAATCTTTCGATATGCAAGTAAGTTGTTTTTTTTTTCTCTGAAACTAGAATAAAAATTTTTATTGTTTATTTTATTTCATCATTAAACTCTCGCCGGGCGCGAAAATTTTCATCACATGAGCGGGCGCGTGTTGTAAATTGTACAACAGGCGGAAAAACAATCAATTATTACTACTTTATTTTAATTTTACAAGTAATGTGATCATATAAGTTATCTCTGGTGGTCCGGTGTTAGGCAGACCACTTTACCTAAAGTAGTTCCATATAAGTTTTATCTGATCACATTATATGAAAGTATTCCGCAATACACTTATTTTCTTATAACCATTAAAGCAGAAGTTTAGATGTATAAAAAGCCACTTGCTACTACAATCACAAAGAATAAAAAGTAATAATGAATTACTAATTACTAATTAAGTAATTTCAGATTTACAGAATTAGTACTATATTTCATCTATACTAGTGGCTTCCATTAGATTTTTTTTAAGGCTGTTTACAGAAATATCTTGCACATTTCATGCACTCTTAACAGATTAAAGTGACAGGTGCAGCTAAATGCCCTATCTGAAATACAAATAACTTTCAGGAACTGGGTAAAGTGATCCGAGAAACGAATACAAATGTTTATTAATACACACTACATCTTGAACTTTGTTTTAAAGAAAAAAAGAACATGGATGTTGTACTTTCTACAACGGCGCGCCCGACGGAAGGTTAAATTAAAAATAGTCTTATCAAAAGATGGCAAGCTTAGAAGCTAGAAAACATTGGAGCTTCTCTGGCTACTATTTTTCTTATTGTATCTCCCACTACTTTTCAATAAAAAAATTGCAGATGCGATTACTGTTATTTACCATATTTTAAAATGATAGAAAAATATAGGTAAAACAAAATTTAGAAAGAGTCGCTAATGGCAGTATTGAGAGAGACTCAGGTCACTAATATTCAACTGCGATAAAAAATTTGAATAAATTATTCTAAAAGTTGCCACTAATCACTATACTGAATTTAATATGTAATTTATACTGTAAGGACAAGACAGCTAATCTAATGTCGGAATTTAGAACCTTAATCAAACACAATTCATATGTACCATAGTGACCAGTAGTCTCTGAGAATAGGGTACTTGCATTCCACGCGATTTTGACTTTTTACTACAGAATTCTCTCTTAATATTGTATTATTTCATTAGAAACACCGACTTTTTGCCTAATACATAAATGAATTTTGTTTCATACGCCACAAAAAGCTAAGTAATAGTCCACTTTTCCTGAGACGTTTTTATATACTGGTCAAGTATCTTTTTATTCTAATAAAAGTAACTGACTCTGTCACCGTGCGCCGGGACAATGCGTTTTTGCGATCGAGGGTCTTTCTTCTTTAATATTAAGGAAACTGCAGCGCACAAAAATATGAAAATTGGTGATGGAAATGAAAACTAACCTCTACCCAAATCATAATATTTTAATCTCGGAATGCGTCACGTTCGGTTATGTTCTGCGACCAATTGCGTGTCCGACCTTTATAGTACTTTCTTCTGGTTGCATCGCAAATATATACTCATCCTAAATATAGCCTCACCCCTATCAGATACACTCCAATTAACATGTTGACGGTACCAATTTAATCGTGCCCTTCTGAACTGGATAAAGGAACACAAACTCCGAGTACCCGAACATATAGTCCTTCAAGTTTAGTCTACACGCGCACAGTAATGCATGTATCGTCTTAGTAATGGGAGCTCCAATCGTAGATGTCACAAGTGAGGAGGTCGCTTGGCTAGAACTACAACATATCAATCATTCGTAGGGATCGTTACACTTGAACGGCAAGTGTCAAATGTTTATTGCCATGAGGCCTATACAATTTCATAATTGCAATTTAAATCCTGATTTATTGTATTGTACATATTAATGTGTTCTTTTATTTGATATGCATATTTCTACTGGTATATTCATAAAATTTTGTAATTTTAAAATTTTTTAAATGATTACTTTTGCACCAACAACTTTAAATTTTTTTCAAATGGTTCCATTATGTACAAAAATATCACACGTTGCGACGCGACGTGTTGATTGAGCGAAAATTTCCCGTTTACAGAGTTACCAGGTCTTCGGCTTTCTGTACACTAATATTATTTTACAGAAAAAGTTTGTTATTTTAAATCGCCGAAATGTTCCAAATTGATAAAACAATATTTTCTATATTAAAATTCTGGTATCCAAAAAGCCGTGAACTTGGAAACTCTACGTTTACAATTTTTTTGCAATTATTTTTTCATGTCGCCATTTAGAACTACATGAGTACTCGAACACGATTGTAATGCAAAGACGATTTCACCGATGCTATAACAATATTTTTAGCTTACAAAATATTTTAATACTTTTTCTGGTGTAGACATAATTATTTTTGCTTTGTGGCTAATTTGTAGTTTTATCGATTTGTGGCTTTGGTAATCGATTTTTTCGCAAATTGCTTTATGCAGTTACCTTTTGAGGAAAACAAATAAATAAAAATGATAAAAATAAACTTTTCGTAGTAATATATGTTTGAATGTCACTACTGTAAACACGTCATTGAAACTAATGCATAGTTGTGATGTGTTATTTTTATCATAAACTAGTATATAATTCCCATCAAAAATGACAGAATTTTTACTTGTGTTTCATTTTCATAAGATTTCATACAAACAAATAGAACTAAGATTTTGTCATTGTAAAGTTTGTATTGTAGAAAATTACATTTTAAAAGTAGCAATAGATTTCTACAAAAACAAATGATATATATATATATATATATATATATATATATATATATATATATATATTGATATTAAATTTTTGAAACCGTTCAACAACTGTCCAAAACAAATAGCAGTATTTATAACAACAGTAATAATAATTAACAAAGTAAAACACAATTTCTGAAGATGTCACAAAACTTTAAAATTAAATACCGCAATTTCTCGCGTAAACGCCGCGGCTTAGTAAAGTCTTTTTCAAACCAGAAAATTTATTGAGAAAACGAAGTCAAATGCGTGCTAAGCATAAGAAAGTACCTTCAATAAAAATTAATTCTTGTGAGAAATTGAGTTAACCAAGGTGGGGTGTTTACGTAAAAAATTACGGTATTGGGTTTTTTCATCATAAAATGCATTACTTTTATATAAAGCAATGACGCGGCAACGATTTTAGTCTTAGACGATGGATATAAGATAAATTCCAAGTTCATCGATTTATGAAGCTTTATGGTTTCTTTTTAAATATGGATTTGACGCCATTTAGGAGCAATTAATATAAACAAAAGAACTTTTTAGTAAAACTGTAGTTTCTGATAGAAAATATGCAAAAGCAAGAGGCATTAGTTTAAATCAAAATCAATTTTTAAAAACTTCAGTTAAGTAACTTTAATAGTCCATTCCGTATTAATGAAAGCCAAATTCGTTATTGTTATTTCTTTCGTAAAATTTAAATTTAATTACACCAATTTTTAAAAGCTTAGCTTACATTCATTTGAAATGTGGTTGCATTGTAAACGAAATTGAGGTTTCTTATCAAATGTCATTAAAATGTAAGTAACATATAAACATGTATTACATATACTAATTATATACATACTAGAAGACAGCCCGTCAAAATGACGTGTTTGCAATTTTAAAAAGATGGTAAAAAATTGGGTCAATTGTGGTCAATCAGCTTGTTTAGGTTTAAACAATTTTTAAAAATACAGCGATTAAACATTTGGAAAAAATTATAAAAAAGAGAAAATTTTAAAAGAAATTTGCATTTAAAACTATAACAAAACTATCTGGTGGATGGGGGATTGTAATGAACAAATCGTAAATACATAAATGTTAAAAGAATAAAGTAAGGCAAAAAATCATTTATAAAAGATTATATTGTGAAACTACAGTCAAAAAATATATAAAAATACTGAGAAAAAATAATAAAAATATCTAAAATGTATTAAAAAAATTTGCTATTTTGGCCCTTTTTTTAGCTAATACATAAAAGAAAACATTTTATAACATCGAAAACAAATGTCAACAATAAAGAGTAAACAATGGGCGTGTTCGGGAGACACACGCGCTGCGCGCGCGAACTCAGGAGTTTTTGCTTGGGGTACACTTAGACGCGAATGATCCGGACCCATAATTTTTAGTTTCGTATTCAACGCTCTATCCATTCGGTCATGAAGCTCACAGTTGTTTGTAACCGTCATTAATCGAATCCATGGTCTGTTCTTAATCTGTTAATAAGCGCACAGTACCGAGTACTATATCCGCTGTAAAATCCACTCCATGTACTTGTCTCCTGAGCGCGCGAACCTCTAGAACGGGCCCAATTATTCATGCATCGTGATGTTACATTGGAATCATTCTAAAGATTCATTCACGGAATTTGTCATTCTTGAATGACAGCAGTATTAATTTGCTTACATTGTTTGTTTTTGCCGTAATTCAACGTTTGTTTTTGCCGTAATTGATGGTTGTTTTATTTAGAACTTAAACATTGTAATTAAATAGTTTTTGTAGGTTTTAAAGAAAATGAATAATGAATAAATCTTTTACATGTATATTTCCATAAATAGAACAATTAGAATATTTGTGAACGGCTCGGAATACTTAGCCTAACAGTTGCAATAAGTTTTTTTTTTTTTTTTTTCTCGTAAATGGGTTGACCCCGGAATCGTTATACACGGAGGGGTTTTATTATACTTTTTATAATACTAATTACATCAAAATAGATAAAATTATTATTTTTAGCATAGTATCTTTTTAATGTAACTTTGAAAAGTAAGCAAAATTATTAGGATGAGCGAAGCGAATCCTCTACTAGGCCACTCAAATTACAATTTGTCGTACACTTTACAAAAAAACTATTCAATATTTTGATTTCAAATTAAACACAAAAATAAAATATGATCTGTAGATTTGCAGAATATAATTTTTTTTTACAGTAAAACGTTAAAAAAATATTATTTTAATTAATTTATTTTACATGCATTTCCAATACGGACGCATTTTAGCAAATAAATAAAAAATGAAACACGTATATTTTCAGAAAAAAAAATATATATAAATCATGGAGTAAGTGATTATAGATAGAATCACGATTAATTTAATAAATAAAATATGTTTTCATTATTCAGCAAAATCGTTTGCACAAATGACACTTAAACATTTTAAAAGAATTGTATTATGGATTTTTTTTTTTTTTTTTTTTTTTTTTTTTTTTTTTTTTGTAAAGTGGCAACAAAAGAATTGTAAACAAATAAAATGAATTGTTAAATTTGTTATATAAATGAAAAATTAAAAGAATTGCGTGAACTTGTTGCCTCGATTCAAGTTCTTTATAAATGTACTAAAGGAAAAGTTGGCCGATTCAGAAATGACAAGTGGACTTCAACCATTTCTTACGTTATCATTTGTATCCGAAAGTAATGTTACGTTCTTATTTGTGGACCGAAAAAGGTTTAGTGAACGGGACTTTAGACTTTGTTGCACTAATTAAAGAAAATCACAAGCCACCAGACTAGATACCGCGAATAATCATGGATAAATTTGAATACTACAATAATTTAACTTAAAAGAATTGGTGCGTACCAATTCCCCCAATACAGTAGACTCCCTCAAATCCGCACAGCTTGGGACCAGTGATTTTGCGGATTTTAGAATTTTGCGGATTTCTGGTCATTGCTTTGTTTACATTTTTTAAACAGTAATTTGAATGCAATTAATAATCCAATTGAAATTATAATGTATGCTTACAATATAATAAAATATTAAAGTAAGTAATAAACTAAAATAATAAAAAATTAGATCATTTTTAAAATGATTAAAATATTAAAAACAAAGGTCTAATTAATAATGTATGATTAAGTGTTCATTATAAAGATGAAATGTATTTTGAATAAATTATTCAATAAAACTTGCCTCATAAATAATGTACAATACTAATTCAGATCAAAATAATAAAGTAAGGAGGTTTTATTCCAGGTTTAGCCACACTTAGTTACAAAAAAAAAACAAAAAAAAAAAGCTTGATTAAGACATATATATTTGGTAAGATTATGATTATCATTGATAACAGGAATATCTTGAATGTTTTCAGAAATAAATTTATTTTTCCTTCAAGAGAAAACATTAAGACAATAATAGTAACAAAAATTACAAATTAAAATATATTTGGAATTGATATAAAACAAAAGAAGTAAAATTTTGTCCTTATATCTGAACTGAATGCTTCATTGTTTACATCCGTAAATTATGTGCGGATTTTAGGTTTGCGGATTTGAGGACATCTACTGTAATTGAATTCTGGAAATATGGAAGCATAAATTGCTCAAGGAAAGAATTTCTTCTGCAGTTAGCTTTTGCTGTTACAATTCATAAATCCCAAGATTTAACCCATTAGTGCCTAGCGTCCCTTTTTAGGGACGCTTCAAAAGGTGCATGTAGCACTGTTTTTTGACACCGGTAAAAAAGAACAGCAATCTTTATTTTATTTAATTGAAACATTTTCGTAATTAATGAACTAAACTTAATTCTTTTTAAAAATAGTGGTGCCAACCGAATAAAATTTGCGCAAAAGGTGCTGGGCACGAATGGGTTAACATTAGATGAAGCAGTTGTAGATATTGAGGATATATGGGCACCAGTTGGCTTTAAAACGTACGTAACGTTGTCAAGAGTGAAAATCCTTCAAAATTAAGCATTCAATAGAAATCTTCCTTGCGAAAAATTCTTTAATATCAAAAATTCTCATGCACTAACATGTATAAAAACGAAGAAATTAGACTAAAAAGTTTTACAGTTAAAAATTCATAGTACCGACGAGAGCAGATTTCAAATGTTTTTCCAGAAAATAGGATTTTGAAGAAGTAACTTTCTTCAGGCTTTCTTCAAATATATTATTCTAAAATAGCTATCAAAGATTATTTGATGTTAATTACAAAGATTGGAAACATGTATATTTCAAACAATTTTAAAAAACACCAGTGGCTACTAGAAATTGTAAAAAAAATCTTTAAAAGAATTTTTAGTTGAAAATTTAAAAATATTTTGTAAAAGTTTGCTTCGAAAATATTTTTTTAGGCCAGTCTTACATCATAAATAGAAAATTCCTAGGAAATTTATAGTTATTTGGCTGAACTTACATTTGTAGAATTAAAATGCGCCAAAACATAAAATAACGTTTTTGTTTAATAAAAATGCAAAAATAATATTAAAAAATATTGTTACTTTCAAATATATGCTTTATAAAAAAATGCTTCGCGAATCCAAACAAAGCATGGCTTTTGCTAGTAATTTAATAATAGAATATGATAAAATAATTTTCAATCTTATTAATGCAGTCATGATAACAACTTATATATCCATTAGAGCTCGAGAAAAAATATTATTTTATTTATAATAGGAACCAAAATTTAAAAAAAAAATAAACAGATAAATTAAAATAGCAAATAAAGCCTTTGTGCAAAAGTGTTTAAAGATAGAAAACCAACGATTATAAATGTACAGATAAAGCATGTATCGTCTGAAAGCATGTAAACTGGCCCAATTTGGCTCAGTTTTCCTTTGTCTAGCTCGCTGAGTTTTTGCACTGAAGAAGAATTTCGATAGTAGATTCGAAACAGCTGTTTGCTCCCTTTTCATACTTTATTTGTGTTCTTTCTGTCTTTAAAAACAGATAAATGTTAACATCTTAAAAAATGATCAAAATAATATAAAAAATTATATCAAAGAAATGATAATAAAAGTGTTCCATTTATTTTTAACTGTCGAATTATTACGTAGAACCCGTCAAATTTCGACGAAAGAAAAATTTTAAAAATGAACTGTTTCATTGATTTATAATAGACCTACAAAATTAGCTACAATAAAAAATGCACCTTATATTGGTAAGTCAAACGAAGTCAGACAAACGATATTTAACCTAATGTTAACAAAATACTATTTCGATAAAACCCACTTATTTATTTAATCTTGTACAAGGAATTAACACTCAATTAAAAATCTTTACTCGATAAAATAAAAAAATAAAACAATAAAATTAAATATTGCTGCTGCAATATTTGCTACACAACAAATAATTTATTATTTATATTAGATCCTTTATTTTCATTTACAATGTGTTTTACAATTACATTGTTCGTAAAGACAAAAGAGTTTGAATTTGCAAATGGTTAAAAATATTTCGAAATTCTAGAAAACAAAAAATAATTTCTATGAATTTAATTCAGTTGTTTTCAAATTGGATGAAAAAAGACACACTTGTTAAGTACAGTCGACTCTCGTTAATTCGAAATCGGATAATTCGAATCTTAGCTTAACTCGAACTAAATATGAAGTCCCGAAATTTTCAATGCCAGAATAACGTTAAAGATTTTAATTAATTCGAACTGATTTTCTCTTGACTTCGTTTAATTCGAACTGAAGAGAATTCCGATTTTTCATCTTTCTCCTCTTTCTGACGGATTTCAGATCATTTGAATAATTTTCTTTCTTTGATTTTTGTGAAAACTGTTCCGAACAAGTATACATACTGTGCAATGCATTTGATATCCGCTTTCTTATTGCCCCGTTTGTCCATCAGTGACGCTTAAATTTTTCTTCCATTGTGCTTGTTTCTAATCTTTTAATTAGCTTATATATTTATATATTCTAATTTAATATAAGGTCATATTCTAATGATAACAGACGAAATAAATAAAAAAAAAACACTATAACATTAATTCCTTTGTAATAATACCATATTAAGCATGTTTTCATTTCATATTACCATAATTCGATCTTCGGATAATTCGAACATGTCTTGTGGTTTCGGCGAGTTCGAATTAACAAGAGCCGAAAGTATCTCAAAGCATCTTGAGTGGTGTTGGGCGGTTTGGGATCTATAAGTTAAATGTTTCTTTATTCGATATGGTAGTTACTCAAAACCAATATGCTTTCATTTATTAAATTAATTTTCTTGTTTTAAGTATGTTTTGTTAATTTAAAAAAACGGCAGGTTGGCAAGTATGCCTGATACTAACGTCTCAAACTAGATACTAGTGAAATAATCTATAAAGATAATTTCCTTAAGCGAACTAATATAGTTATTTTTTGAAAAATAACCACTAAACTCAGAATGAATTTTTCATGTTTTATGAATACTACAGGTGTATGTCCCCTTAACTCTTTCCGGCATGGGCAAAATCCATTGGTAAAATGAGAAATTATCGACTGACACCGGAATTCACGAACGAATTTTTTAGATAATTTGAAATCCTTAATTTAAGCTTTTATTGTAAAAGCAAAATTTTACTAAACTATTATTGGTGCCGTTTAAAAGTTTGGAATTAAAATTAGGTATCCCAGACCGGGCACAGTGTGCCGGAAAGGGTTAAATAACCGTTATTTACGGTATCTTTTTTATTTTTATATTTTGTAAATTCTTTTGTCCCTAGCATAAGATATTAAAATCAAAATGGTATCCTCGTTCTCTCTATCGTTGAATAAATTGTTAAAAAGTGAAAAATATATCATAAATGCACAAAAATAAAATTTGGTGACACTGAAACAAAAATCCTTCGCAACAAATACGGGTGATAAAATCCTATAGTGACAGTAAAATGATGTGACGTAATAATGATACCTCGATGATGTACACAACGTGCGATCTATTAAAGGTCAGAGCCCAGCCTGTTTTCTTCACATTGGACATGTGGTTCTATACAGCATAAGCCCCACCCAGATTGTAAGCCTGACACAGAATCCTCAGTGTTTAGTTTCCAGGTAAGATCAGTACTCAAATTATCGACAACGAAATAATGTAGAAACTTTATCCAGTCAGGAAACGAACTCTGGACCTGTTGTGTGGTATCTAAACGGGCAGACCACTATGCCACTTAGCTTGATAGAATAGTAAAATGATAACAGATTAATAATGGTACGTAAATATTATTCAATGCGTGAAATTAAGAACAAAATATACAAAAAATAATTAGAATAAACATTTAAATTCGGGTCCTCTTCTCTAGTTATATCGTTCCTAACATCCGTGCATTATTTAAGAAAGATTAAATAATTACATAAAAACTAGCGGACCCGACAAACGTTGTCCTGTCACCGACAGACGGATTTCTTCTTGGCACCGACTCCAGAAAATTAAATAAATGTACGTAAATATGGTAATATGCAGAATAAACACTACGCTCTAAATTTAATTTCTTATTACAATTATGTAAGGAAATTATTTTTTACTCTTCATTAGTTTTTGAAGTCGGTTCAATTTTTGATAGAAAAGTTTATTTTTCTCTTTTTAGTTAAAAGTTAATTATTTTCTGAAGCCGGTTAATCAAAATTAATACAGGAAATATTATTGTAAAGCATACACGTTTCTCAGAAGTGGAGTTCGAACACGCGATATCTTTCTTCAAGAAGCTGAGCTTAAATCTAGCGCCTTAGACCGCTCGGACATCCCTCCGCACTCTGTTCATCGAACTTATTCAACATTTTTAACCCATTCATGCCCACGACCTTTTGCGCAAATTTTATTCGGTTGGCACCACTATTTTTAAAAGAATTAAGTTTAGTTGATTAATTACGAAAATGTTTCAATTAAATAAAATAAAAATTATTGTTCTTTTTACCGGTGTCAAAAACAGTGCTACATGCACCTTTTGAAGCGTCCCTAAAAAGGGACGCTAGGCACTAATGGGTTAATTCGCGAAAAATCACTAACTATTAGTTTTTGCCTAATTACTAAAAAAGTACTGAATCAATTTCGGCGAAA
The DNA here is from genome assembly GCA_964019185.1 of Maratus speculifer. Classification (NCBI taxonomy): domain Eukaryota; kingdom Metazoa; phylum Arthropoda; class Arachnida; order Araneae; family Salticidae; genus Maratus; species Maratus speculifer. Next base: position 18,341 of record CAXHSM010000667.1, read on the forward strand.
TATGAATCTAAACCAGTGATGCACAACCTTTTTAACCAGAAAATTGTTTTCCACCAGGATATTTGAAAAGCGGAGTTTCTTTTATTTAATCTCAAAGTTTCTGTCATTACTATAAGGAAAATTATTCTGCATAAAAATAGTGGTATCATTTTGGCCCGCGGGCCAGAGGTTGTGCACCCCTGATCTAAACCATTCTCGAATACACAGGAACGCACACACAAAATTTCATTAAAATCGGTCCAGTCGTTTAGGAGGAGTTCAGTGACATGCACACGCACAGAAGATTTATATATATAAAGATTATTAATCTTCATTCCTATTCTGAAATAATCTTTCCAGTTTGGACTTTCTCTTTGCTTTTCCATTTTTCAAATATTAAACGAATTTCATCTAAACTTTGTTACAAAAAAAATAGTCACCACAGACTTTTGGAACTTTTAATTAGAATGAAATTTTGTTTTCGAAATACATATTCGAAACGCTGCTAAAGAACAAAAAACAAAAGTAATGCTTGAATTTTAACGTGATATCTGTTATTATTTTCGGTGAGAATGATTTGAAAATGTTCCAGAAATTTCGTTTTTTGAAAACTACGTTAAATGTAAAAATCCCGCCAATTAAATATTCATTTTGTGACATTTCGATATTAAAGGATGGTTCGAGTCATGTTTAGATGCACCATTGCTCATTTTTGTTTAATTTCGGAATATTTTAAAAGTTATAAGACATTTTTAATGACGAGAAATGAGAATTATGTATAAGATTTCTGAAACAATTAATATGATAAATATATTTAAATGAATTGAATTTTTCAAATATGAATATTTGTACAAATATTTGGAATTCCGATACCGATGAGTTGACAATCTGTTCCTAAATTGGCTGCAGCCTAAATTAAGAAATGTTTGAAATATTACTCGTGATTTTTGCTTCTGTTCAAATCATGGATATCAGTTTACGGAGAGCAATGCAATGTAAAAGAAAGACAGATTTCCTTAATACTAAAACAGCCGGGTATTTTACTAAAGTTTCATACAAAGTGTTTCGCACCAGTATTTTAATTTTAAACTATTTAACTTATTCAATTAGTCTATTTTTAGGCTACGCATATTTAACATATCTTATGAAGAAAGTTCTGGTTAGAATAGACTGTTATCATTCAGGCAGGGGTCAGTTTGACCCCTAATGGCGGTTTTAGTGTTAATATCGGAAAATACAATGCAACCACGAACAAAATCAAGGTAAATACACCAATATTGAAACACTGAAAACCTTTTATTGAATTGTTATAAACGTGTTCGATAACTCCAAGTGTCATGTTTGTTGTTGTCAATTTAATAAATTCGATTGTTATTAATAATAATTTTTTATAAAAACCATGTTTGTTTTGTAAATTTGATAATAATTGAAATTTAATCCTATTTACAAATGAAGTCCGGAGAATAAGATGAATTAGGCACAGTACACTGTTAAAAATTTTGTCCTATTTGGAATCAAATTTTGGTGATCCATAGTAATCGCTTGTAAGATGGTGAAAACTTGAACCAATATTTAGAGCTCCGGCTGAAGCATAATTCCAATAATTGGAACGAGGTTGAAATACAAAGCTCCAAATGTTGATAGAAGAGGTGTCACAAATAAAAATTAAATTAAAAAGTTGACATGTTTCGGTTCATTCATAAGAACCGTATTCATAACACATAAAATCAGTAGAAAACTAAATGACACTGGATATAAATATAATTTAAAAGAAGAGGGGAAGAGATTGGGGTTAAAAGACTATCGTTTCCTTATATAAAGGGTAATTTTGAGAGGCTTAAAGCTAAATTAAAAAAGTTTAAAATAGAATTAGTTGCTAAGCCACCTCCTAAGTTAAAACATCTTCTATACAGAGCTTTTGATCCGGTTCCACAGGATGATCTAGCAGGGGTGTGTGAAATTCCATATGAGAATGAAGGGGGGGGGGGGATATTAATTTTTATATCGGTATGACAGGTAGAAAGTTTAGGATTAGAAAGAAAGAGCATGAATGTGACATAAAATTTGGTAGGGATAAGACTGCGTTATCAAGATTGTTTTTAAAGAGGGGGGTTAAAATTTGTTTTAAAGATAGTAGATTAGTGTTCATTTCAAGTTTATTCCGAAAATTAATCATCCGTGAAACCATAGAGATATATTCTAGGAGGGATAGGTTTGTAATGATTCTTATTCTTATGACATTCCGAGTTTGTGGTTAGAATTACTTAATAAATATTTAAAGGGTGAGTCTAATAGGGGGAGCCGCGGTGGCAATGGCTATTCACGATCATAGAGGGCGCAATATTTTGTGTTTTGGGTTTTTAAATTACCTTTATATCCAGTGTCATTTAGTTTTTCTACTTTTATTAATATTAATTTTATACATATTAAATTTAATATATGATCAAAATTTATTATATTTATATGCCGCGGTGGCAATGGCTATTCACGATCATAGGGGGCGCAGTGTTTTGTGTTTTGTGTTTTTAAATTATATTTATATCCAGTGTCATTTAGTTTTCTACTGATTTTATGTGTTATGAATACGGTTCTTATGAATGAACCGAAACATGTCACCTTTTTAATTTAATTTTTATTTGTGACACCTGTTCTAAATAAATATGAAATGTTTTTATACGTGAATGAAAAAGGTGAAGTGATTTTGTTTTAGTTTTTAGTTTTGAAAAAACGAAAGCTAACAACAGTTTTAACAATGTTGATAGAAGATTTCATCGTCTTATGGTGTCAGCTACAGAGCACCAAAATTTGGTTGGGGTATTTCAATGATATTTCTCGTGTAAGTCATAGCAATGACGACAGCTACACTGCTGCAACGTTATGATCGAAAGGTTTACTTGGTGTTATTCTATTAATGAGATATCTTCGATAAAATAAATCACATTTTCCTGTCTAAAATACTGGTAGCTTGAATTGCAGTACGTGACTTGCACGACAAGTGCTTATCGAAATACCCACTGAAAATAGAAGAACTTTAACAGTGTAACGAATATGTTCTTTACTGAAACATGTATTGCCATTACTGTATGCGTCTAATGATAATAATATTGATTAAGAGACAACAGTACTCAATCCGATGACGTCTCCTATTAACAAGAGGCCTGTTGAAGGATTTTTATAGTTACAGTTTATTTATTTTTTAGTTTATTTTATATTTAGTATTTATTTTATATTTAGTATTTAGTTTATTTTATATTTAGTTTAGTTTAGTTTATTTTTTAGTTTATTTTATATTTAGTTTAGTTTAGTTTATTTTATTATAGTTATAGTTTATTTTTATAGTTACTGAATCAATTAGGGGAAAATTATAAGCACTGAAATAAAGGAAGAACAAAACTTACAGTTTTAAAGTGCATACTTTTATCAAAGAATGCCTAGGTATCGGATATTGTTCAGTATAGAAATGAATAACAAAATATACAATAAAATTATTTAGAATTAACTTTTATTTCCGTCGTGAAAAGACGGCGTTGTTTCGCAGTTTTATCCTTCTTAACATTTGCATATTATTTAAATAAATATATATGTAGAACGACACAGCATTTATTTCTCTCGGTCTGCATTCAGAAACAAACTTTCAAGTTTTGACTGTCTCTTCGCTTTTCTATTTTGCATACGTTAAACAAATGTTATATGAACATTAGAACAAAACAAACAGCGGTCACAAACTTCTGGAAATTTTAATTAGAATATAGTTCTGAAAAATCGCGTTATGTTTGAATTTTAATCTGACAAGTGTCATTATTTATGTTGGGATCATTTGAAAATGTTCCAGAATTTTTTTTTCGGAAAACTACGATAAGTATGATATATTTCACCGATTTAATATTCATTTGCGGACATTTCGATACTAAAACATTATTTCAGACAGTTTAGACGCACCATCACTCTTTAAATTCGAAATATTTTAAATGTGAAGAAACAATTTGAATGACGAAAAGTGGAGATATGATTTATGAAACCATTGAAATGATAAATATATTTAATGAGGTCGGGTATACAAAAATCTTCAAATTTTCTAAAAAGAATCTAAAAACAAATTTTTTGTGTTTTTTTTATGTTTAAAATGACGTTTAAATCGTGTTATCTCAATTAGAAGAGGATATATTATTTGTTTTGTTTTGGTTTGTTTTCGAAATCTAGTTTTCAAGCAATAGATATGATTTCGTGTGAAAATGCGTTTTTCTACGTAATGGTTTTTTTTTCACAATTTCTTGGATTTAAATTATCATAACTCAGGTACTGTTAAAGATACATGCTTCAAACTTTTAACACGAATCTTTTGAATGTTTTACTTTAATTTTGATTGAGCAAATTTGAAAAAAATATATATTTACTTTTAAAAATATGACTTTTTTTAAAAAAAGTTACATAAATTTTTAAAACTTAGATATTTCTGTTCATCTAAATGTAAAAAAATAAATAAATAAATAAATAAAATCAACAAATAATATTTTCAGTTGCTACAATTTTAAATTACCCCACTTTTTAAATAAATTTTAGATTATTTTTAAAGAATATTACGAAAAGTTTTATCGTGTGACTTTGTCTACAAATAAAATGGTTAACCACCACAGAAAAATAGAAAATTTTAACTGAATCAATAAAATTTTTTTAAATGCGTCGCGAACACCCTTAAATGAATTTAATTTACAAATATAAAAATTTATAGAGATTTCTGGTTGTAAGTTGAGACACTGTTAACCCTTTCCGACACACTGTGCCTAATCCAAGGGGATACCTAATTTTAATTCCAAACTTGCAAATGGCATCAATAATAATTTAGCAAAATTTTGCTTTTACCAAAAGCTTTAAAATATCTAAAATACTCGTTTGTGAATTCCGGTGTCAGTCGATAATTTCTCATTTTACTAACAAATTTTGCCCATGCCTAAAAGGGTTAAACCGTCTTCACATTGAAATAAGGATTGTTTTCAACTTTTGTTTGTTTTGAAAATATGGATATCAATTACTGGAGTGCAATGCAATGTAAAAAAAGTCAAATATTTCTTAAACTAGAAAAATACAGGGTCTGCAAAAAATATCAAAACTTTACAGGTCTTAAAAAATCAAACTTGTTGTTCATCGGAAATTAAAAATTACAGTTGAAAGCTTAAAATCAACGCAATCATAAGTGTTCGATGTGAGCCCGTCTTGACACATGAACGATATCGAGGAGGTTTGATTATTATTGGAAATCGCCGTATTCTGTCGATGAAATAAGCCAAAAATTTCTATAAAATTTTTCTGGTCCTAAAAATCGGAAGAGTTATTTACTGCTAACTGTTCCGATTTTTTGCTTATTTCAAGGAAACGAGAAATGCCCTTTAAAAGTATTTCAAATTTAACCCTTCGGACTCTGGTGGATCTTACACATATTTTTTTAGATTAGCACCCCTTTTTTAAAAAACTTTCATTAAAGTAGGCAATTTAAAAAATTCTCTTATTAAATAAGGAAAATTTAATCTTCCTTTATTACTGGTGCTAAAAACAAATTTTGGGAGAAAAGATGATGTCTCCGCAGCGGGGAGACAAGGGGGTGCCAAGGGTTTATAACAGGGATAAATAAATTTCTTCCCTAGGTCTCATTCTATTGTATATTTTAAGCTTTTCCATCTGCGTAAATAGAAGGAGGAAATTTTTGTTAGTTAAAAAAGTCGGTTTAAAAGACAAAATTTAAGTGTTCAAAGTTTCTGAAAAAAGCTGTTAAAAAATAATGATATTTCCAGATACACTTTAATAAGAATACAGCAATGAAGGATTAAGCCGACATAATGACTTCAAAATTTTAAAGTTTTAAGAAATCGAGGTTAAGAAGCTCTAGCTCATATCAGTCTAATCTACATGTTTCTTTAAAACATCTCATTCAACAAGCGTTCATCTGCTTAGTAAAGGCTTAAAATTTAATGTAAATAGAAACTAGTGAGATGTCACAATCCCAAAACTTTCTTCTATCTTATGCATATAATACTTGTAATGCAGCAGAGAAGCGTCACCGGTTAGGTCGTTTAAACCAAAATCTAGTCAGAAATAACTTACGAAACTTACCGAATCTAAAGTTTTATGAAAATCCGTTCATTAGTTTTTAAGACAAAGCTATTGCAAAATCTTCGAAAGAAATCTGCATAACAACGCCACATGTTGGGTTATGTACTACAAAAACTAATCAGGATCCATTTTTTATCAGGTACTTACTGAATCTGAAGTTTGATGAAAATCCATGCATTAGTTCTCGAGATACATTTATTGCGAGATCGTGAAAAATGCAGCATAGTAGCACCATCTGTAAGACAATTTACATCAAAACTAAACAACACTAATCTCTATCACAGACTGACTGATTCTGAAGTTTTAGAAAATTTCATGCATTAGTTCTTGAGACACAGCTATTGCGATAATCATGAATAATGCACCATAGCAGCGCCACTTGTAGAGCTATTTGCACTAAAATGTAATCAGCATTATGATATATCAAATACTAATTAAACACAAAGTTTTATAAATATCCATTCATTAGTTCTTGAGATATGGCTATTGTAGTAATTGTAAATAATGCAGGATAGCAGCACCACCTAATGAGCGATACACACCAAAAAGTAATCAAGTCTAATTTATACTGAGACCTCAAAGAATCTAAGGTTTTGTGAAATTCCCTGCTTAGGTTATTGAGATAGAGCTAATGTAATAATCACGAATAATTCACAATGACATCACCACCTGTTGAGAGATTTGCACCAAAACATAATCATATATTTTAAGTCCTTCTTAGTAAAGCTGTCTGTCAACAGCTTCGTGGCTCCGCGGTAAAGCACGAGATTCCAGACCCGGAGGTGGCAGGTTCAACTCCAAGTTAGAGCTTTTTTTTTCTTCTTCTTTATATGTTTCGTATATGTTAAATTTTTTAAGCAGAATTTGAAATTCTACAGCTTTCAACTTATTAATATTTTCTTATGGGGATAGTTTACTTTTTTCATTTTTTTTCTTTTTCTTCTTCTTTTTTTCACTTTTTTTTTTAATTTTGGTTCAAATGATAAACTAATTACACTTCAAAATTCATGAAATAAAAAAAATAAATAAAAAATGCATATATAATTAAAATTTTCAAAAGTATGATGTATCGAGTACTAATTAAATCTAAAGTTTTATAAGAATTCATGCACTAGTTCTTTAAATATAGATTTTGCAGAAATTGTGAATAATGCAGCATAGCAGCGCTACCTGTTGAGTTATAAACACCAATAAAAAATCAAAATTTTAATTCAGTAAATAAAAATTATGTTAAAATGTGTCCCAGATCGCCCTAAGCAGTATTTTCGTAAACTTCTTTCAAAACCATGGAAAACTAGAAATAGATAAACCGACGAGTACGACGTTGTTGAAACTTACCATTCCCCATCTACGAGATGTATAATCATCATAATTGAAGATATTCAAGAGCCCTCTACTATCTGTTAAATTACGGTTTAACCATTTAACGGACATTTTCATTTCTATGATGTTGAAATAAACGAATGTCAGTGAACTTTTTCACCACTTAGAACGTTTGTTTATTTACTATGAAGTCGGTGTTGCCAGATTGTCGAAAGCGAATTTCCCCAAAATTTCTGAAATTTTCCCCAAATCATGGCTTTTTTCCGAAAAAGTCCCCAGCGCAATTTCTACTCAAAAAGACAAGTTCTCAATTTTCAATTTTCTGTTTTCAAGGAATTTTTTAAAAATTTAAAATCATTTTTTTCCCCCAAATCAAGCACTTTTTTAAAAAAATTCCCCATTTACATAAAAAAACACATAAACTTAGCAGAATTTTTCATGTATACTCACAGCTAATCGACGAGAAAAAAGAGATACATTTTACAACGACAAGCTCGTTTATACTTGTTATTTAAATTGTTGCATGTCGATGATGCTAGCCTATCATTTCATTATCTGCATCTACATTTTTTATAACAATAATTTTTTCAAGATCTTACTATCTGTGATAAGTTAGAGTTTGAATGAATCAGAGATGAAGTTGGAAATGCGTGCTTCTATCCGACTTAAACTATAAAACATTAATTTTAATTTTTTGTCACTCTTGCCCTTCTGAAGCACCTATCTAATGCAAAGCATATACCGGGTGTCCCAAAAATGACTGATGGATTTTAAAAATAAATAACTTGCAAACGGTGACTTCTATTTAAAATTTTTTTGCAGGAGGGTTATGTATAATGTCAGGAGTTTTTTACCGTAATTTTTTATTTAAGTTCGAATTTCAAACAATAGGTGGCCCTGACGGCGATTGAAGGCCAGGTGATCAATGCTGAGTGAAGCGTCGACCTGGCCTTCAATCGCCGTCAGCGCCACCTATTCTTTTAAATTCGAACTAAAATAAAAATTACGGTAAAAAAACTCCTGACATTATACATAACCCTCCTGCAAAAATTTTTTAAATAGCTGTCACCGTTTGCAAGTTATTGAATTTTAAAATCCATCAGTCATTTTTGGGACACCCGGTATATTGTATGAATCATTGTGATTTTGTCAATAATAAAACAAATGTAGCTGCTTTTAATATATTTAATTAAATCTTTTTAAAAAATACAGCAAATGAACGTAAAGTACACGCAGTGAAGATTTGGTAATGTAAAGGTCTAAGCCATTTAAGACTGCAGAGTTTTCATTTGTTTCTTATGAAAAGAACTAGGAGGGCTGCTGCATTCATTGAACGATTGTCAATTATAAAGGTAGTAATGTGACTGTAGTATGCATTTGTAGAAACACAAACTGACCATCAATGATAGACAAAAAATGTTATGTACATATATTTGTATAAATTTATATTATTAAATGGGTACTATTTGTTATCCCGTCGACCAATTTTCACCAAATTATACAAATCGCCAAACTAATGGCCAAATTATACATATTGACATAATTTTTATTTTTAAATAACAAAAAAACCAATCATCAGTAAAAAATTAATAAAAATATAAATAAAAAGTCGAAATAAAATCGCTATTAATGACGTTTTAACCTTCCTACCCTGTTCAAATTTTACTCAATCTTGATAAAAACATTTCACACCAGAATTGATTTTTAAAATATTTTAATATATTTAATTGACATAATGCTCTGAATCTGTTACTTAACTTTCTTTATGGAAAAAGTTCTGGTTGGAATCTTATAAAACAAATTATAGTTATGGGTCGATTAGACCCATTCAGGGTAGGAAGGTTAAATACCTTTATCGTATTTAAAATCATTGAATCTGACATTCACGATCATTCATTATTGGCATTTAATCTTATGGTTTGGCGATAACTTTTTTGGTCGACGGGATAATCAAGTAGCACCATTAAATGAAATGTATTTCTATACTTGTGTGTCTGTCCGTGATTCGAGTGTTAGGGAAAGCTACCTGACTTACTTTTCTGAAAATTCAGATGGAGGATAGTCCATATTGCAGATCGTGATGAATCTGTAAGGTGAGCATGACCACGAGAGTAATGATTTATATCTATTATTTCTGTATTTTATTTTTACTTTCCAAATCAAAATCAAATTCGAAAAAGATCTAGTATCGGCAAATGTCAAAAGTAAAAATTGAAATTGCGAAAACAATTCCCCAACTTTTCCCCAAAAATTGTCGTTGTCCCCAAACATGTCCCCAAGTTTTAGTTGTTCCCCAAAAATTCCCCTGAAGGTTCAAAATTCCCCAAATTGGGGACAAAATCCCCAATCTGGCAACACTGTATGAAGTCATACTATTCTGTAATTAAATGTTTTTAATTACTATAATTTGCCACTTAAATTTTACGGTATTAATTGCTTTTCGAAAATAAAGACATCATTTCAGAATAAGCAACAGCTTCGTTATTGTAGCAGTCTATTCGGTTTGGTTTGGTTTATTTTTGTCGTCTGAATATCTACACTTGGGATATAGGACCAGGGGGGATTGCCCTTCGTGGGAGTCTTTCTAAGGGAACCTAACCCGTATTTACGCAAGGTTCGAAGAAAACCACGAAAACTCCGAATGATTAGGCCGACAGCCGCGATTTGGTTCGAACCCAGCACCTGCCGTCTACCAGTTGAGAGGTCAGAACCTCTCGGCCACTGGTGGGGCAGCAGTCTATTCGGAACTCTACCATCCGTTCTTTTGGGTAACATTACTACAACTACCAACTTTCAACTAATTTTTTATAATACTAGGATTAATTTGATCCAGGCTAACATCATTTTGAACCAGAAAATTTATTTTTCTCATGTATTTTGCAGCTTCACTTTCCTAAAATATAAGTGCAATGTTGTTTTATATTATTTAGTTGCTAAAATTAAGCATTTGAAATTTCAAAATAAACGGCGCCAAACATGAATTCGACAGGATTTGTATTTTTACTTTTGAATTTTGTAACATTTGCCACAGAGTTAAATGGTGATGGTGGTGGGGGAGGGGGCGAAATTGATGCTTCGTCCCGGGAGCAATTTTCACTTCGCACGCTTCTGCATCAAAGTTTGAATTACTGGCATTGTCCAAAGATTTCAAAGCGTTGACAGACAGCCGGTGTATTTAATACCTTGTTTGCATATTATTTTCTTGAAATTAATCAGATTTAGTTGTCGCACAATTCGTAAAAATTGTCTGTGG
>CAXHSM010000668.1:0-12000 GCA_964019185.1 Maratus speculifer
TTCAGTACTTCTTCGAAAACTTTTAAAATAGTTTATCTCAAAATACTGCTTGTTGAACTCCTGAGCATTGTGGCAAAGTTTATAATTACGATGACGGCTTCAAGTTGGGAATGAAAGCGCTTGAGACATGACTTATTTAAAGAATCGTTGAATGGTTATAAAAAAATTAAAACAGTACTAATTTAAAATTAAAGCAATATTAATATTTTTAAGAAAATGAAATGTTTGATGGCTTTTTACATATATTATAAGAATTCTTTACTCATCATCAACGAGGTCTTATCAGGGTAAAATTTCTATTCAAAATAAAATCCAACACGCTATGAATCAGGATTCAAACCTGAATTAATTTCCCTTGTAACCAAGTTCTGGTCACAAGTTGTGAAACCAGATATCAACTTCTTTAAAAAGCAGAGAATTCAGTATTGAATGCGCAGTTTAAACATATCTCATACATATATTCATATTTTATTTAATATTTAATCTATTTATTTTCTAATTATAAGCAGTGTTCTCGCTGCCTCTCGCCATTGTGCCAAATTGCGATAAAATGCTTCATTTGGCGAATAAAAGAACAAACAAATTCGCCAAATTACGAGTGTTGAATTTTTGCCTTTTTTGTGTGTTTGTGTGTGAGGCGCTAATAACAGTCTGGATTCTTAGCCGCGTTACTAAATGATTGGTGTCAAACTAAATGTTCAATCTATTTACATTGATCTATTTATAGAGATCCTGACTCAACACCAATCATAGAAGGCGGCAGCCTTCATTTTTCACGGCGGCAGCCGTATATTTTTAGATCTCGATATTCATTTTTAAACCGAAATCGATGGTGTTTGTTCCTGATCATGAGATCTAGAAAACGGGCTGGGAGATTTTATTAAAACTTATATATAATATGAATATCTTTAAGATAGAGTGAATAAGACTTGCCTAGTTTCTAGGAAAACTCTTGTTTGTTATATATTGGTCTTGGAAAATTGGACTATATTAGCGCGCGGATTACATGTTATTCTATGGGTTAGCAGACAAAGCAGGAGTGAAAAGCCTTATGTAGTTATGGTCACAGTTAAAACACCCAAATCGAAGCAATAAATGTTTTTTAAACTACAAAAACATCTTATCATGTGCTTTAAAACATTCAATAAATATATACTAAATCAAATTTCTATTTATATTGCCTTTATTTTTCGTAAGAAGAAAATATTACGTTTCTTACATTGGATATTTTTGCATTTTGTGGAAAAAATATTTTGAATCCTTTTTTAAAATAGGAAAATATTTTTTAATTATACATATTCAATATACTTTCGACTTATGATTTTATTTTTAAAGTTTACAAACAAAAATTATTTTTAATAATTTTAATGAGATTTTCATGTATTCATACGCGTTTAGATAGTTTTGTTTTGAATCGTAATCGAATTCGCTACCGGTAAGCTGAAGTGGCTGAAACTTCCAAAAGCTACGCGCGTCGTCGAGAATCAACTGTAAACATTGGATTAGAAATATTAAAAAATATATAAAGCATCCCCAAAAGTAAGTACGAAATCTTAAATATCGAGGTAGTATCTGATGTAATTATTCCCGACCCAGAGTTGTTTTTATTTACGACATTTTTTTATCTGTTTACATTATAAATACATGCTTCCTGACGTGTCTATGAAGCGCATTAGAAATTAAACAATTTACTATTTTATTTTGAGTTTTCTTAAAAAATAAATAAATAAATAAACAAAATTTTTCGTTTTTAAGGAAAATCCAGGTTAAATTTAAGGTATGATAAAATGAAAATTGTTCCCAATCCCGTGTGTAAAATAATTTATTTGTGAATCGTTTGTATTTAAGTTAAGGAAAATTGCCTCAAAATAACATCTTTTTCGAAATATGCATACCTATAGCTTACTTTTAATTTTACATTCTTTTCAGATTAAAAAAAAATTAAGCATCTCAGTATTTAAATTTTTATCAAAATTTTACTTTTTAAAATTTTCGGGAATTTCTGATGTAACTTATACTTTTTTCCGCCCTTATATTCAACTCTTATTCTTTCGTTACACATATAAATAACGTTAAGAATGTTTTTAATTAAAGTGATAAAGGTTTGAAATTTCAAACTTTGTCTACCAAATTTTCAATCAATCTTGTTTTTATTTACAGTAATACTTGATTATAATCCTTTTCCATTCAAGTACATTTGTGTAATAGAGACCAATTAGCAATGCAATTTTGTTTATCTCTTAAAAAAATTAAACAAAAATTCACATTTTTAAAGACAGCACAAGTTAAATAAAAAGTTATGACATTGTGGAAATTTGGATATGTTTATAAAATGATATACTTGTTTACAGGGGCAGATCCAGAGGATCATTTTGGGCGGGGGGGGGCGATACCAAGAAACATAGAATCAATATAGTCATAATTTCTGTTCATAAAATACCTCCTTGTACAGTTATTATTAAATGAATGATCAAATGAAATGATTTTCTGTGACCTTCTCATGAAATAGGCTTTTTTTCTGCGATCTTTTGACTAAATTCGCGACTCTTTGACGGAATTCGCATTTTTTGGCATTTTTGACGAATCTCGCGTTTTTTTACCCACGATACGCTGTCAGAATTCAGGTTTTTTTTGTGATCCTTTGACAAAATTGGCTTTTTTCTGCTACACTTTGACAAAATTAGCAATGTTTTGCAACCCTTTGAGAAAAGTAGCTTATTTTTCTGCGACCTTTTGACGAAATTGAAGTTTTTTTCACAACGCTGACAAAACTCGTGCTTTCCCAGCGATCCTATTTCGAAATAAGCGCTTTTTCTGCGACCTTTTGACGAAATTCGCACTTTTTCGCAGTGCTTTGATAAAATTAGCGCTTTTTCACCAATCTTATGTCGAAGTTGGCGCTTTTTCAGCGATCCTATGTCGAAATTCACACCTTTTCTGCGATTCTTTGCATACCTTTCTTCAAACCCTTTGACAAAATTAGCACTTTTTTCGCAACCTTTTGACGAATTTCACTCTTTTACGCTATACTTTGACAAAATTAGCATTTTTTTGTAACCCTTTGAAAAAAGTAGCTAACTTTAGACGAAATTCGAGCTTTTTGCGTGACACTTTGACAAAAAGATGTGCTTTTTCAGCGGTCTTATGTCAAAATACGTGCTTTTCAGCGATCCTAGGTCAAAGTTTGCGACTTTTTTTTTCGCGATCCTCTGTCAAAATTAGTGTTCTTTTTTCTGACCCTTTGACGTAATTCACGCTTTTTCCGTGATCATTTGACGAAATTCACGCTTTTTTGTGATACTTTGATAAAATTAGCACTTTTTCAGCAATCCTATGTCGAAGTTTACGGTTTTTCAGCGATTCTATGTCGAAATTCGCATTTTTTCAGAGTTCCTTTGCCTTCCCTTTTCGCAACCTTTTGAAAAAATTAGCGCTCTTTCCGTGAACTTTTGACGAAATTCGAGTTTTTTATATGACACTTTGACAAAAATCTCGCCTTTTCAGCGATCCTATGTCGAAGTTCGCATTTTTTATACGATCCTCTGATAAAATTCGCGTTTTTTTGCGACCCTTTGACGAAATTCGCACTTTTTCGCTGTACTTTGACAAAATTAGCAGTTTTTTGCAACCCTTTGAAAAAAGTAGCACTCTTTCTTCAAACTTTTGACAAAATTCAAACTTTTTGCGCAACACTTTGACAAGAGTCGCGTTTTTTCAGCGATATTATGTCGAAGTTAATGTTTTTTACGCGAACATCTGTCGAAATTCGCATTTTTTCCGTGACCCTATGATGAAATTCGCGCTTTTTCTGTGATCATTTGACAAAATTCGCGCTTTTCCACAAAACTTTGACAAAATTAGTGCTTTTTCAACAATCCTATGTCGAAATTAGTACTTTTTCCGTGATACTTTGCTTTCCCTTTGACAAAATTAGCTCTTTTTCCACGACCTTTTGACGAAATTTGCTATTTTTCTGCTATACTTTGACAAAATTAACGTTTTTTTGCAAACATTTGACAAAATTCGTGCTTTTTCCTCGACCTTTTCACGAAATTCGAGCTTTTTCCACGACACTTTGACAAAACTCTCGCGCTTTCAGCGATCTTGTGTCAAAGTTCGCATGTTTTAACGATCTTTTGTCGAAATCCTTTTTTTTTTTTTGCTCGACCTTTGACAAATTTCGTGCTTTTTCCGCGATCTTTTGTAAAAATTTGCTCTTTTTCTGCGACACTTTGACAAAATTAGCACTTTTTAGTGACATTTTAATGAAATTTGCGATTTTTCTATCCGACGAAGTTGCAGAAATTCCTTTCGGAAAAAAGTCTGAATTCAACACTAGTTTGGGGGGGGGGGGTGATCCCCCCCCAACAATTTTCATTTTGTCATACCTTTAAGAAAACTCAAAATAAAATAGTAAATTGTTTAATTTGTTTTGCACTCCATAGGCATACGTCAGGAAGCATGTATTTATAATGTAAACAGCTAAAAAATTGTCGTAAATAAAAAAAACTCTGGGTCGGGAATAATTACATCAGATACTACCTCGATATTTAGATTTCATACTTACTTTTGGGGATGCTTTATTAATTTTTTAATAGCAAATTACGTCCATAAATCATGTAAAATGTAAATTACATTCATTAATCGCATAAAAATCACAAATTATGTCCATGAATCGCTCATAAAAAGCGAATTGCATAAAAAATGGGAATTACATCCACAAATCACTCAAAACGTGAATTATGTCCATGAATTGCTTAAAAAAGTGAGAATTACGTTCAGAAATTGTATGAAAAACACAAATTATGTCTATGAATCGTGTAGTAAAACGGGAATTATGTTCATAAATCGCTTAAAAAACACTAATTTTGGCAGCAGAAAGCTGAAACGCAAATTACGTCTATAAATCACATAAAAATAGCGAATAGTGTTTTGCATTCATGAAGTGCATAAAAAATACGAATTACATTCATGAATCGCTCAAAAAACACAAATTACATCCATGAATTGCATAAAAACATGAATTACGCTCAAAAAATCACTCAAAAATGCGAATCACTTCCATGAATCGTGCAAAAAAACACTAATAATGTTCATAAATTACAAAAAATGCGAATTACATCGAAGAATTGGTAAAAAAGCAAATTACATTCATAAATCCTATAAAAACACAAATAACGTCAATAAATCGATCAAAAAACGCAAATTTCGTCGACAGAAGCTCAAAAAATGCAAATTATGTCTACGAATCTCATAAATATAGCAGATTACGTCCATAAATCATGTAAAATGTAAATTACATTCTTTAATCGCATAAAAATTGCGAATTATGTCCATGAATCGCTCAAAAAAGCGAATTGCATAAAAAACGCGAATTGGGTCAGCAAATCGCTCAAAACGTGAATTATGTCCATGAATTGTTTAAAAAAGTAAGAATTACATTCAGAAATTTTATGAAAAACACAAATTATGTCTATGAATCGTGTAGTAAAACGGGAATTATGTTCATAAATCGCTCAAAAAACACGAATTTTGGCAGCAGAAAGCTGAAACGCAAATTACGTTCATTAATCACTCAAAAAATGCAAATCACTTCCATGAATCTTGCAAAAAAATACTAATAACATTCATAAATTACAAAAAATGCGAATTACGTCCAACAATTGGTAAAAAAAGCGAATTACATTCATAAATCCTATAAAAACACAAATAACGTCAATAAATCGATCAAAAAACGCAAATTTCGTCGACAGAAAGCTCAAAAAAATGCAAATTATGTCTACGAATCGCATAAATATAGCAAATTACATCCATAAATTATGTAAAATGAAAAATTACATTCATTAATCGCATAAAAATCGCGAATTATGTCCATGAATCGCATAAAAAACGCGAATTGGGTCCACAAATCGCTCAAAACGTGAATTACTTCCATGAATTGTTTAAAAGGTGAGAATTACGTTCAGAAATTGTATGAAAAACACAAATTATGTCTATGAATCGTGTAGTAAAACGGGAATTATGTTCATAAATCGCTCAAAAAACACGAATTTTGGCAGCAGAAAGCTGAAACGCAAATTACGTCTATAAATCGCATAAAAATAGCGAATAGTGTTTTGCATTCATGAATTGCATAAAAAACGCGAATTACATTCATGAATCGCTCAAAAAACACAAATTACGTCCATGAAACGCATAAAAACATGAATTACATTCATAAATCACTCAAAAAATGCGAATCACTTCCATGAATCGTGCAAAAAAACACTAATAACATTCATAAATTGCAAAAAATGCGAATTATGTCCAAGAGTTGTGTAAAAAAAGCGAATTACATTCATAAATCCTATAAAATTACAAATAACGTCAATAAATTGATCAAAAAACACATTTCGCCGACAGAAAGCTGAAAAAACGCAAATTATGTCTATGAATTGCATAAAAATAGCAAATTACGTCCATAAATCATGTAAAATGTAAATTACATTCTTTAATCGCATAAAAATTGCGAATTATGTCCATAAATTGCTCAAAAATGCAAATTACATTCATAAATCGCATAAAAAACACGAATGATGACCATAAATTGCACAAAAAATGCGAATTACACCCAACATTAAATTAATTTCCAGAAAGTTTTTGGTTAAATACAAGTCTGCCAACAAGAACCTACAAGTTATCCTGAAACCCATTCTAAACCAGCAAAAATTTAATGGAAAGATAAATTTGTCCAAGAAAGACAAAATAATTTCCATTGACATACATTGACCAGAATCGAAAAATTCCTATTGAAATCTATCCTATACAATCCAAAACCAGAAAGAAAAAAATCCCTCCAAGTGTAACTCAATCTATCTGCTGCAAAATAAAATACATTGAAATGCAACTGAACAAGAACCTGAAAATTACATTTGAAGTCAAATCGAAACCAGATTCACCCCCCCCCCCCCCCCAAAAAAAAAAAAATTATCCAACCATATCTCGATTCGAGAAAGAAAACTTAATTTCCATAGATACGCGTGATCAGAAATCTGGAAATTCCAATTAGTACTAAACTTAGTAATAAACATAGTTAACTAGAATGAGAAATGATACATACAGCATAGATTATAAAATCCTTTCTTAGAAATATGGTGTTGAATGTACATTACTTTCTTATCTTATACTAACGTATTTTACTACAGAGTTGTTTTTAACGAATCAAGTAGCACAGCATATATTAATAATAAAATATGAAATATCTTTTTTTAAGTGGGTGGGGGAGGGGTAATTAAAGGTGATCAGAAATCATGAATATGAATTCTTTGCATTAGTCTTTAATTTTTTGTTTTTATCTTTTTATTATTAACCTAAAAAAAGCACTGATATCAGTACAAAAAACCCTGAACGGGTTAAAAGCTTGTGACGCAGCACTTTATCTTACATATCTAAGAATTTTAAATTTGGGACTTAAAACTAATGATATCAAAATTTATGTGACGCTATGCTATTAATTAATATATACATATATTAAAATTTATTCATTAAGGTTTTATCAATTACATCTTTCATAAATTCAAAATATGAATCTTAAAAGATATGATATCAAAATTTAAGTGACGCCTTGACGAGGCTTTAAACAATGTTTTAAAATTCCATTTATTTATTTATTGTCTCAATACATTTTCATATCTAAACAATACTTTTCATTTTCCAATACACTGTTAAATACATCACTTTCACTGAATATATATAATGCACTGAAATGTATTTATTTGAATAAATAGATTTATCTTTTGGGCTACGCTATCCAAAATCAAAAATAACATATAAATAAATAGTTTTTGCGTCATTGTATCTATTTGCATCTATTTAACTTACTTTGGATACAATGACGCAAAAAATATTTATTTAAATGTTATTTTTGATTTTGGATAGCGTAGCCCAAAAGATAAATCTATTTATTCAAATAAACACATTTGAGTGCATTATATATATTCAGTGAAAGTGATGTATTTAACAGTGTATTGGAAAATGAAAAGTATTGTTTAGATATGAAAATGTATTGAGACAATAAATAAATAAATGGAATTTTAAAACATTGTTTAAAGCCTCGTCAAGGCGTCACTTAAATTTTGATATCATATCTTTTAAGATTCATATTTTGAATTTATGAAAGATGTAATTGATAAAACCTCAATGAATAAATTTTAATATATGTATATATTAATTAATAGCATAGCGTCACATAAATTTTGATATCATTAGTTTTAAGTCCCAAATTTAAAATTCTTAGATATGTAAGATAAAGTGCTGCGTCACAAGCTTTTAACCCGTTCAGGGTTTTTTGTACTGATTTAGTTTAGCAATAGCCAGAAAGGTTTATGCGATAAGTTAAATTCTACTGTCACTTAATCCGACTAATAAAAATTATTCGCATCAAACGCCATATAAAGAAAATTTTGTCTTGAATGTGGTGTTGAAATTAGCCATTCACCATACTATTTAGTGGTTGTATGCAGAGGCTTCAATTTATATGGGCCCGTGGGGCCTGAGTCCGCCTAATAATTTTGAATTCTAGTGTGACCAATTTTCATTGTTCTATTCATTTTTTTCCCTAGAACAAAATTTATTTTGTCAATGACCGCGCGTTTTATCACATATATGGACTGTTTTTCTAAGCCCACATTCAACCACAATACGTGATTATTCAGGGTAATGAAAAAATATTTTTAATTTAATTTTTTATTGGAACCTTAATTGCCCTAATGATCAAAACTCTTATTAAAAATATGATATGAAACATATTTTTTATAATAAAAAAATTGCAAAAGAATGTGTCAAGTATTTTTCTAGGCATTTGATAAAATGTCTAAATGGAAGTGTCTAGTGACTGAAAGTATAGAGCACTTTGAAAATAATTCCAAAAATTTCTGTTCCCCAAGGAATTTAATCCCATATATGGACTGCTTTTCTAAGCCCACATTCAACCACAATACGTGATCCACAAGAATATGTGATTTTTGGTGTATCTGTCACATGAATTATTAGTGAAAACTTGTTAGTGAAAAATTTTCTAAATTAATATTAATGCTGCAGTTACATTTATACATCACAACTTAAATTATATTGCGTCTGATTATACGTTACGTTTCCAACCTTTCACAACTTTCAAAAGATTAGAGTTAATTTTTTTTTTATATATTTTCCGTTTATAGTTCTCATTTCATTTAAACCGAGATAAGTTCAACTTTAACACTCCACTAGTTCATAATTTGTTAATGCTTTTACACATCCAAGACAGCAAAAAAATTAACTGACCACGGTCCTTCTGTTATAAAGCAGTTTGTCCCGCCTCTGACCGCAAGACTGATGGTCAAACTGAATGATGTATCCTTTGCCCTAACGCCACTCAACTCCTACTATGCAATTGAAATCACTCTACAAATTATAGGGGTGGGGCTCAGATTTTTTTCTCCATTTTTTTTTCCTATTCTTCAGCACGCTCGTTCGTTATTATTATTTCAATTGTTTTTTTTGGCAACTACCAGATAGATAACTACGTGATTGTTTTAGTAGTTCCATTTTATCCCAATTACATTTGTACAGACAGACAGGAAAAAATTTTTAGGAGGTTGGTCTCTTCATTTTTTTCTCTACATCGCTTATCTGCTTTTTGTTTCCTTTTCTTTTTTTCGTCTCTATCTCTGCCCATACATAAGCATAGGCTACACGTAAAAAATAAATATATAACAGTCGAGAACGATGCGGGTGGAGCTAAAAGCTAATAGGTGTAAGTAGTGCGGTGTCAAAGTTTGGACACATTTTTTGAGTGGTTACAAAAGGTACGAATTATTTTAAGCTAGCGGAAAAGAGCGAAGCCGATATTATTCTTATGTAACATTTATTGAGGAAAGATTAAATTAAAAAGGAGTTATAAAATATTTAGATGCTGTACAATCTGGAGTTTATGAACATTATGTAATAAAGGGTATTCAATTTCCCCAAAAATACAAATTCATTTCGTCGGTCTTTTATTTACTGAAGTTTGAAAGTTTGCTGGGGATGATTCATCTTGTGAAGAAATTTTAGACTTCTTGATATTTTTCTGAAATTTTCGATTGTTACAAAAATTTTTTATTGGTCATTATAAAACTATGGGCTTATCAGATATTTTTTTCTTGGGGAGAATTTTACAGCGCCGCGCGTCTGCATGCGCATGTGTGTGTGAAGGGGAGAGGATCCTGCAATTTCAAATCATTACGAAACGAAATCACAAATCTTTTTTTTTTTATTATTAAGACAAAAATATAAGAAAACAATTTTATAAATTGATTTGTGTAAAAAACCTTCATGTCTGCTTCTTACAAATTTACTACTTTTTTTTCAATAATGACTTCAGGGATAAATGTATCACCCGGAAGAAGAGAAATAAAAAGAATGGTAATGTGAGGTCAGTAGTGCTGCAATACTAAGTATCAACCAGATGCAGTATCAGTAGTAAACTAATTTCATCAGAAGCGTTTGTTACTTCCAATCAATCTGCAACAGGTAGAAATGTCAGCAAAAGTTTCACATCAAATGACAAACAGAATTGCACCAAAATTATTCGGAACAGATGAATTTGAAGTCGATTTGGAAATGTTACATCCTGATTGGTTATTCCAACAAAGCAACAGTACTACTTTCAAAATTAACGTATACGGTGATTTTTAATGTATAGTTGTTGACATGGCTAGATTCCAAGGAATTCAACAGAGACCTCGAATACTTATGCATCTATATATAAGGAAGGAGATCTCTTTACATTTTCATATCGTTAACATTTGTTCTTTTAAAAAATTATACTTTGCATAAAGACATATCCGAAATTCTTTCATTTAGTAATAAAATCATATCTTTATAATTTATAAATGTATATTTTTCTAAGGAATCAGTCAAGTTTTTCAGAGTATCTAATCTTAATTGCAACACAAAAACTAGGAAGTCTGAATTGATAGCTCACAGGAAACTTCTCACATGATGCAAAAACTCTTCATTCTTATACCATTGTGTAACTGCAGAACTCACCTCGAAAACGTGCAGTGGTGTTAGGCCATTTTGTGTGAATATACCTTAAACAAAGATTCCACGACCAATAAATTGGTGATTTTTCCTAATGCTAGTTCTAATGCGCAACATTCTCATTCAGATAAAGACGCGTTGGCAATAATTTTGTACATTAAATCTCGGCTCATCAGTGGAATAGTTCATGGCTCTAATCTTGTTGCATACAAGATTAATGTGTTCGGCTTCACGAAAGTCGGAGTCTATTTTATATGCAGGTACTATGACCATACAGTGATATATGTTCATAAGGAGCCAAAATCAAATGGAAGTTTTACCAGGAAATTGAAAAATTGCTGTTCCAAACTTTTTTGTTTATAAAAAATAATGAGAGGTAGCAAAAGGTAAAACTTCTTGATAGATTTATTGAGGTTGGTGATATTCATCGCATGATATGACTCGCTCACTGCTATTGAACATGTCTTGAACACTATAGGAGAATGGTGACATGCGGAATATAAAATTTGAAGATTGATACTAATTTGTCTAAAAGCGAATCACCAAGCATCTTGGTGAGCCTGCCGTTGTTGGCAAATTAATTCTTTATTTCGTCTATGTTCTCTAACGGAATTCGTTGCCATAATTTGTACAAAAATTTCACTCTGAGTAAGCGCCTTGTGTGTATGTCGCCTCTCTCATATACCCCAAAGAGCCATTATATTAGGCTCTATGATACTGAGCTCACCCAGAAAAAAAAACCCTGTGCGCGTCCGATATTGTACTATATAAATCGTCCATGCATTGCATTTCAAAACATAGCGTGATTAGCTACGTATTACGAAAACCCGCAGATTTATCTGACTTTGATAAATGTCAAATCATTATGGCTCAGCGACTGAAAATGTCGATATCAGATACGGCACATTTAGTGGGCTGTTTACCTCAGTCCCTGTGATCACGTATCAAAAATGATGT
>CAXHSM010000669.1:2658-55000 GCA_964019185.1 Maratus speculifer
AAGGAGTCGAGGATTTGAGAGAAAAAAAAATTAAACCTCACTATTTTTTACATTTATTCAATCTACTTAAATATTTACAATTTATATGGACATGACAAAATACTATTAAAATAATTTAAATCAAAAATTCAAGATCAGCCAAACTATGGGTCGCGACCCACTAGTGGGTCGTGGTGGGTATTTTGGTGGGTTGCGGTATAATCGAGGTTTGCCCAAAAACATATTTTTTATTCCACCTGTTTAAAAAATATAACAGATTTAACAGCAAGTAACAACTCAAGGGAGATCCTTCTGGATGAATATACAAGCAGAATATTCAGAAATATTTAAATCAGCTTTGAATTTCTTCATGAAGTTAAATATGACATACTTGTAATGTGAACAAAAATTTGCTACTTTTGAAAAAACAAGTACTGTGACGTATAGGAAGTGGTTTAAGGTCAAAATGAACTCATTTTAACCCTGATATAGATGTCCTCATCGGTAAACACTTGTGCCAGAATGTCCCTGTTTATAAAACTATGTTTTCTAATAATTAAGCGTACTTTTAATTATATTTGTATTTTGTATGTTATTTTAATTACCGTAATTTCTGGAAGAAATGCCGCGGCGTTTACGTGTTTTAAACTGAAATTTCAAGCGATGCGGCGTTTCTACCGATGCGGCGTTTACGAGCATTTTTTTTTTTCAAACAAGCGTGATATTTTTCCGAATTTTTCCGAAAATTAAAAAAAAATCGAACATAATTCCAAAATTTCGGACATAAAATGTATCGCGAATTCCGACAAATGGTTGCAAAAACAAATTAATTTCGATTTCGCCAAAATATCGCGAAAAAATGACAATTTTCATTAAAAGACGGCAAAAAGTTACGCAAATTTTGCATTAGATTACGAATAAACGAAAATTTCATTTTCGAATGAATTTCCTGAATTTTTTCTCTCCCCTTCTTTTATAACTTTCAGAAAATTTGTTCTGAATCCGATTTTTTCCCCCGTTCCAAAGATTCATTGATGAATCATGATGAAATGAATGAATCATGAATCTTTGATGAAATGTGCTTTTTTTAGATTTTTTTAATTGATTTCATGCTTTTTTTTACAAATTTCTCCTTTTTCTGCGTTTTTCGACAGAATTTACGTTTTTTTAAACCAATTTTTTTTTTCAAGTATTGATTCAATTATCAAAGTTTATGATTCATACAAAGATTCACGATTCATTCCTGCAAATTTTGTGAAACGATCGTGAAAAAATCACGTGTAAGCGCCCCCCTCTAATTATTTTACGATTTTTCGTCACGTTTGGGGGGGGGGGGCGGATTAACGGTATTTTACGGTACTGTTAGGAAAAAAAAATCACCGTATCCGCTGGCCGCACTAAGCAAATTTTTACTTTTAAACTCGTATGCGTCGCGGTGCTTATTCCCGAAAATACGGTATTTAAATAATATTATTAATTTTGTATTTATTTATTAATTTCTGATTAATAATTTCATTTTTATGATTTCTTAATACAGTTTATTAATGTATTTCTTTTTAACACGTTAACCGCGGAAATTTCACCTGCGGCGTTTACGACGATGCGGCGTTTACGACCATTTTCTAAATTTTTTCGAGTGATTTTTCGCGATGCGGCCTTTACGCCGGTGCGGCGTTTCTTCCAGAAATTACGGTATCATTTTACTTTCACACATTGAGATTTTCAATTTTTATTTTTGTTAACAATGTATCCTTCCCCCCCCCCCCCCGAAAAAAAAAGTCTTTGTTGGTTAAGGTACCTAAAAGCTGGTAGAATTGATATACAATTTTCCTAACAATCGATATACTCCTTATATTAGGTAGGTCACGAAATATTTTTTAGTGAAAGGTGGGTCGCTTACCAATAAAGTTTGGGAACTGCTGCTCAAGATAATTATTTAGAATGCTAATTTCAATTAAAACAATGGAATAGAATCAAGTTTTATGTGTAACACATTTATTTTTCAACTTTCACTCACTGTTATGGGTAATAATAGTTGAGTTGCTAAATGAATTTCTTAATCTAGAGTTTATTCAATTTTGTGTTGTTCAGAATCTTTTACAAGTTACACTTTTGACAAACAGAATAGAACAATTTTTCTAACGCAGGAAATTATCAGAAATACTGGTTATGCTTTCTTAGTATATACATATGCATATATTTTAATTTTGCAAAATTTGATGAGCATTCATTT
The DNA here is from genome assembly GCA_964019185.1 of Maratus speculifer. NCBI lineage: Eukaryota > Metazoa > Arthropoda > Arachnida > Araneae > Salticidae > Maratus > Maratus speculifer. The sequence goes on from CAXHSM010000669.1 coordinate 4,871, forward strand.
TTAATTTATTTCCAAGAATGATGCATACCTGTGATTGTATTGTCAATATCCTTTAGTGATTGTTTTTCACTTAGTGGAAGAATTATAGCCAAAACTGCATCCCCTAACATAGCTAATTGAATTATGTTCTACTATGAATTGGAATTTTAAACCTATATGGAAGTCTGAAAAGGAGATAGTCAAATGATTTCTTCTATTACATGAAAAATGCTTTTTTTTTTAAGTTCTAATTTCTGTTAACTGCAAGTATTTACTATTTTTTGTTTCTAAATATGTTTCCTTAAAATTCACCATTTTTTTTTTTTTTTTTTTGACCATTTGGGAAATGGTTATTGGTTTTCAATCAAGAATAAACCTTGTGGTGTCTGCATTTTATTTTGTTTATGATTGGTCCAGGAATAATAATGTTTAATCCATGATGTACACTAGAGGTGCACAATCTTTTCAAGAGAAGGGCCACTTAGAAATATGTCTAGGTGGTCGAGGGCCACATCAATAACACGGAAAAAATTCGATTTCAAGGAAGTGCTCTGTGGTCTATAATCGGATAAAAAATATGGTTTGAGAGAGAAGAGGGGGGGGGGTTACCCCCTTAAGTTCACTTACTCAGCCAAATTATCCAATTTAGTTGCTAAGGATATATCAGCAGTTTTTATGTATAACAGGTATAAGAAGGATTATTTTCAAAATGTAAAAATATTCCTTCACTTTATTCAGAAAGTAAGTTTTGTTTTATCAAAAGTGAAAAAAAAAAAACGAGCATACATGGCTGGTGCCAAAAAAATGCGAATTTTATGAACGAAGGAGAGAGAAGGAGACGATCAACACAACAAGAATTTTCTGCACCTCATCAACGGAATTCCTGATTTTCTGTGCCCAATCAATGAAATTTGTAATTCTTTCACGTCTGATCGACCAAATTTGCACTTTTTATGAAGCCAATCGACAAAAAGCGGAATTTTTATGAAACCAATCGAGAAAATTTATGATATTTCCTCACCTGATCAACAAAATTCACAATTCTTACGAAATCGATTGAGAATATTCCCGATTTTTCCGGGTCTGATCAACGCTATTTTTACAAAGCCGATCGACGAAATTATTAATTTTTAAAAAGCCAATCAACGAAATTCGTGATTTTTAAAAAGCCGATCAATCTAGTTTGCGATTTTTCCTCAATTGACGACGAAAATTTAAAATTTTTACCCGCACTTGATCGTTGAAATTCTCAATTTTTCGGCCCATAATCGACGATATTTTCAGTTTTTCGACTACTGATTGACAAAATTCGTGATTTTTATAAAGCCGATCAATGAAATTCTTTATTTTCTTAGCTTGATCGATATAATTCGCGGTTTTTACGCAACCGATCGAGAAAATTCACGTTTTTTTCGCGACTGGTCAACAAAATTCACGATTTTTACGAAGCTGATCGGTGAAATTCGCAATTTTTATGAAGCCGATCGACGAAATTCCCTATTTTTAAGAAGCCCATTGATGAAATTTGCAATTTTTAAGTAGCCGTTTGACAAAATTCCTGATTTAAACGAAGCTGATCGACGAAATTTGCAATTTTTTTGTCACATGATCGAGAAAATTTGAGATTTTCCCGCCCCTGACCAACGAAATTTTCAATTTTTTCACGCTTGATAAACACAATTCGTGATTTTTACGAAGCCGGTCAACAAAATTCGTGACTTTTCAGCACTTAATCGACGAAATTTGCGATTTTTACAAAACTTATTGGCGAAATTCCTATCTTTACGAAACTGGTCAATATACTGGTTTAGTGAGATTCGGGACTTTTCTTCGCATGATCGATGAAATTCGCGATTTTTACAAAGTTGATTGGTAAAATTCGCAATTTTTCCGCGCTTGATCGTCGAAATTCACAATTTCTCAGAGCTTGTTCGACGAAATTCGCAATTTTAATAAAGTCAATCGACGATAATCGTGATTTTTACAAAGCTGGTAGACGAAATTGACGGATTTTCCTCGCATAATCAATAAAATTCACATTTTTCAGCGTATGATCGACGAAATTTGCGAATTTCCAGTGGCTGATTGACGAAATTCTCGATTTTTACGAAGACTATCAACGAAATGCGCGTTTTTTTACAAAGTCGATCGGCGAAATTCGCGATTTTCCGTTCCATATCGACGAAATTCCTTATTTTTCAGCGCATGATTGATGAAATTCGCGAATTTTCTTAGCATGATCGTCAAATTTTGCGATTTTTGCGCACCCGATCGACGAAATTTGCGATTTTATTAGAGCCAGATCGATTTAATTAGCAATTTTTCCGCGTATAATAAACAAATTTCACAGCATTCCCGTCCCCAACCAAACAAATTTGCGATTTTTTATAATTATATCAATAAAACTCGTGATATTTCGGTGTCCGATTGTCGAAATGTGCGCATTTTGCATCCTTAATGGATGAAATACGCATTTTTCTGCGCCTGATCAACAAAATTCGCGAATTTTGTACTAAATCTGACGAAATCTGTTTTTTATGCTATAAGATACGCTATTCTCAATATTTTTCTCTTGATAAACTGACAAAATTCACAATTGTTTCACAGCCGAATTTTTATTTTTTCGCATTTCCTCTTCAAATTCGCGAGATTTGCAATTTTTTCGTGACTAATCAAAAAAATTTGCGATTTTTCCGCGCCCGCTCAACAAAATTCTTGTTCTTTTTGATGCGGTAAGCCGAGAAAACATTCTATTTTTTCGCAACCAATGAATTTAATATGCAATTTTTTCGAGCTTCATCAACAACTGGCGATTTTTTCGTGCCCAGTCAACGAAATGTGCGATTTTTCACGCTTGACTGACAAAATTCGCAATTTTTCCGTGGCTGATTGACAAAACTCGCGATTTTTTCGGGCCCAATCGGTGAAATTTTCTACATTTTTGCCGAGCCTCATGGGCAAAATTCGCGATTTTTCCATATCTGATGTGCCAAACTTGCAATTTTTCCGAGCCTCATCGACAAAATTTGCCTTTTTTCGTGCCGATCAATGAAATTTGCGATTCTTAAGTGACGAAATTTTATATTTTCAGAAGGTAAATTGTCGAAATTTATGATTATTTCCTTCGACATATGCACAAAAATTGCAATTTTTTCCAGTAGTAAATTGACGAAACTTACGGGCCACAGGTTGTGCATCTCTAATGTACACAATATATTACTCTTATTATGTAGACCAAGTTTTGATCATCGTAAAAATAATGTTTTTACTGATTTATATTAACTCATGAGAAGCATTTAAACATTTTGCTTTGTGCAATGGATGTTTGCATTTTATTTATTAAATTTTTAGGAAAATCATTACATTTAGAAGAATTTTTATTTGAATAAGAAATTGAAAGGTCGTTGTTAATATAGAAGAAAGCAAAAAAGTTACAAAATGAGTTGACACAAATTTTCAGATACGGGAAAAACCTAATTAAAAAAAATCATATGAAAGATTGTCTTTTAACGCAAAAAATGTGGTCTGATTTTTGAGCTCATTGATTATAAAATGTGCGGTGATTAAGAAAATGCAAACAATCTAATGTTGAACCAAATAATTGTAAAGCACCGTGTTTTATTTTTTTATTTTATTATTTTTTTTCCTTTACGTGCAGCACAAGATCTAATCCAGACTCTAGTGGCCATTACTACCCTATGAGTTATTTCCTGTTTTGGCACAGGTAAAAAAATTGCAAAATAAATAAATCGGTCATAGAAAAAAATATTGCTGATTTTGTCATCATGACAAAAATAATTTTAAAAAAAAATGTCGAGTGGTCCGAAAGAAGTTTGAGGGAACTTGGCAATGAGAAAATATACTGAAATTCGTCAATCGATCACAGTAAAATGTCGTAAAGTTTGTTAGTCAGTCACACGCAAACATCATGAAATTTGTCAGTCGGTAACAGAGAAAAAACACAAATTTTGCAGTTGGACACAGAAAAATAAGCGTTAATTTCATCAGGATGTCACAAAAATAGAAAGGGAAATTTGTCAATCAGTCTTAGAATAAAATAGCTGAATTTGTCAATCAGTTGAGAGGAAAAAATTATGAAATTTTCCGATCGGTCTCCAGAAAAATGTTGCAAAATTCGTCAAGTGAGAAAATTTTGTATAAAAAACCACAACATTTTTCAGATAAACACAGAAAAACAATCATGAATTTTGTATATCTATCGTAAGAGCAAACTGTCGGATCTACCAATCGATAGCAGAATATATGAAAATAGGTCTGTCCTAAACTTGAACGTCGTTTCACAAAGAAAAAAATTTGGAGAGTGATCTTTTGGAAACAGGAACATCCCACCCACAAGATTCTTTAGGGCATGAATCCTGCCATTCTGTCCCAAAATCAAAGCCCTGCATTTGTATATTAATAAAATTGTATAAAAAATGCAATTCAAACATTAAAATATTCTGTTTATTTGTACAATGAAATGCTGATAATTGCTAGTAATTTATGCGATAAAATGCTGATAATTTATAGACCAAATTTTAACCCTTACACTTTATTAATATGTCTATAATTGTAAAACATTTTCACAAAGAAATACATAGTTTCCTTTTATAATGTAAACATAAAATGTCTACCAATATACCCATGGTTGAAGAGTTATTTCCAAACATATCTTTACTTGATGACTTTTTTCATGTTTTAATTATGTAATACTGTTTCACCTCAAGTCACATTTAATTTTATTTTAAGTTAAATTACTTTGAAATTTGTAAGTAAAAAAAAAAAGAAAATACTTTTAATTTTAAATATTTATAATAAAGTTCAATAAAGACTGTAGTTGGAAGCACCTGTCCCAACATTCTCTTTTATTTCATAGATATATTTAAAAAAAGAATGGAGAATATTAATACTACTTCAATATTTTTAGTTCAATACTATACCTACATTAATTTTCATCTAAAATTTCTACTCTAGCCTATTAATAATTTAAGTAGGAGAGAGTTAATTTTGATCATGATATTTACTAAAATCAATGTTTTTTCATTATTCTGTTATACATCAGCTGTTTACGAATAACAAATTTAGCAAGGTGCGATGTTCCCATTGTTGCACAAACCGCCAATGCACTCACTGTTTAAAGGGTTTGTGAAAAATGAAGAAAATTTTACAAAAATTACTATTACAGTTCAATTTTCTGGCAAAATATTTTCAAATTGAAGGATTTCAATTGCCAGCCATTGCCAGAAACATACCCAAAGAAATTTGGTTTGATTCTATGCATAACTTCATACAGTTTTCAATTGTAGAATAAAAATGGCACAAAAATTGCTATCACAATGCAGCTTTCCAACGGAATGTTTCCATATTGAAGGAGGACCTGTTGGCTACAGCCAAAAACATTCAAAAACTATTTCTTTGTTCTATGCATAACTTCATACACTTTTTGATGGTATGATAGAGACGCAGGGGCAGTTTTGTATAAACATGTTTTTTGGGATATCTGATCCCTAAAACATTTAAATCTGTCAAAAACCAGAAGTAAAAATAAAAAATCGATTACAATATTTTCTTTTATTAAAGATAGAATATAGTAAAATTAGATCTATTTAATTGTTTAACTTACAAGAAAGAAAGAAAATTAATAAAGTCATACTTTAATAAACAACTTTAAATTTTGTTTTACAATCTGAAAGTAGAGGTACAATTTTCTAAAAGATGTAAACGTAAATTCTTAAATTTATTAGAGTTCAAGTATCAATATTAGGAAAACAAGCAATTTTTTGAACTTTTGAATATCACCTATTACTCATCGATAGAAAACTTATTACAATGTTTCATTTTTTGCATTATAAACAAAAGTTTTTTGTTTATAGTCAAACCATTACTGTTATCCATATACATTTGCTTTGCTGCATTCTGACGGATATCTGATAGAGAAGTTGGATATCTGGTGATTGTGATCCGGATACTGTTGATATTTCGGATATTAAAAAATCATCCGGATATTAGATATTTACAATATCCGTTGCATCGCTATTTTAAATACAAGAAATCATCAAACGCCTACAGCCTTAACATTTACAAGTGAAAAATGGAAGCTGAGTGAAGGGCCCTAAGGATGTACTGTAAAATCCCGTTAATCAGCCCTTCCCGATCAAACGCCCCCTCCCCACTTTATAAAAAATTTGAAAATTTCAAAAAATCCCGAGAAAGCACCCTCCCTCCCCATTCTCAAAGGTGCTTGAGAACGGAATGAATCATTATGAAATGAATGATTCACAAATCTTCGATGAAGTGAATGATTCATGAATCTTTGATGAAATGTGCGTTTTTTCGAGATTTTTTAATTGATTTCATGCTTGTTTTGGCTTTTTTTTTTTACAAATTTCTCCTTTTTTCTGTGTTTTTTAGACAGAATTTACGTTAAAAAAAACCAAATTTTTTTAAGTATCAAAATTTATGATTCATTCAACGATTCATTCATTTCATCATGATTCATTCCTATAAATTTTGTTAAACAATCGCGGAAAAATCCTGCGTAAGCGCCCTCCCTCTAACTATTGTACAATTTTTCGTCACGTTTGGGGGGGGGGGGAGGCAAATTAACAGTATTTTACGGTATTCCAGTCCAATTGCTTATTTTCTGATTTATTTTTAAATTCATTTATGCACTGAAATTCATCAAACAGGAAAATTATCTTATTTAGAACTACATAATGTGCCGTGATTGTCATTTTTTTTTTATAAATGCACAAAATATTGTAATAAATGTTGTCAAAGTTGTCACTTTGAACTGAATTTTCCAAAGCGGGAAATCTGAGAATGGAAAAGATGGTCATACTTAGAAAGTAATTGTTTATAAATTAAGTTCTTATGAATTGAGCAAAAAAATAGAATGACATAGCATCTTGTATATCTCTTCAAAAATCACTTTGCCAAGTTTCATGTTTCTATTTTTAAAAATGAGTCTGAAAATGTATCAGAAAATTTCAAGCTCTTGAGGGTGAAAAAATATTTTTTCGAATACACTTTGAATAGAAAATTAAGGTAATAAATAATTTTCAGATACTGTGTATTTAAAAAATAAATAGGCAGTTGTAAGTTTAAATAGGATTAATTACTAAGTGAATTTGTATATTTATTTTGCAAAATAATGAAGAAAGATAGATTTTTTTTTCACTTATTTGCTTTAAATGTATTGGATAAAACTTGTATAAATAGTTTTGTTTAAAAAAATAAAATTGTTTAAATAACAGCCAGTTTTACTGTATTTTATAAATATGACATGCAATTTTATTTATTTTTGTATAAACTAAGTCTAAGTCTAATACTTTGAGTTTTAGAGAATATTTTTAAGCCCATACACAATACATATATTTTTAAAGTGTTGAAACTTATAGAAGTATAATTTTAAAATTTTCACAAATTTTTTTAAGTAAAATTTTCAACTTTTACTAGAAAATTGGCATTTTTCTTTACTAAATCATTTTGTTTAATAAAAACATAAAATTATATGCCAGAAAGATATTGTAAAATACACAAATAAAAAATCCAAATGGAACCAAATCCCTTTTAATTAAACAAATTGAATGACTAAAAAGTTACTTTGATTTCTTTTCTCATCAAGTACACACTGAATTACATCAAAATTATTTCGGATATAGCTTGGTTAAACTGAGAATAGAACATACTGGATGAACATTTAAATAATCCAAAATCATTCAAATTCTGTCTAGTTTAGTGACATTGGTCCAAGTTTTAATATAATTTACCTTTTCAAATGAGCTGTTAGGGTTCATTTTTATTAATTCAAAAGTGTCTCTATAAAGCCTGTAAGATTGTTCAAGATTATATTTTTATAAGTAAGGCAGGGATTAATGTACGTATGCGTAAATTTAGTTGGAAATTTGTCCTTCTTATAATTTTATTAGTCTAAGTAATATATATATATACATATATCAAAATTTTTTTTAGTTAAGGGACACTTTTTTCTAAGGATTTTCTATTTCTCCTATTAGTAATTTCCAATACGCTTTCTCTTTCTTTATATTTCTTAAAAATTGTGACTTATTGAATTATATTCTTTTATAAAAACCTATTAAAAAATAAATCCTGTAAAAACCGTGCTAATGCTGTTTTGACATAAAAAAAGTGAGGTTTCTTCTTCTCTAACCTTATAGTAGGAACATATGCATGCACAAAATACAGTAGACTCCCTAAAATCCACACATAATTTATGGAAACAATGAAACATTCAGTTCAGATATAGTAACAAAATTAACATTTTTTTTAGATTTATATAAAATATAAAATCCATATACATTTTAATTTCTAAATTTTGTTAAGATTACTGAATTAATGTTTTATCATGAAGGAAGAATAAATTTATTTCTAAAAAAATTCAAGATATTCCTTATGTCACTGGTAATCACTATCTTTTTACCAAATGTGTTTATGTATCAATCAAGCTTTTTAATAAGTAAATCTGGTTAAACATGAAATAAAACTTCCTTATTTTATGATTATTATATTAATTAGAAATGTCCTTTTATGTGCCAGTTTCATTAAACAATTTAGGAAAAATACATTTAATCTTTATAATAAATATTTAATCATTCAATATTGATTATAAAATGACCCTTTGCTTTTAATATTTTAATCATTTATAAATTATGTATGTTTTTATTATTTTAGTTTATTACTTATTTTAATATTTTATTATGTTGTAATTATTCATTATAGTTTTGATTGCATTATTAATTACATTCAAATTGCTTTTTAAAAAATGTAAAAAAAAAACAATGACCAAAAATCCACAAATTTCTAAAATCCACACAATCTCTGGTCCCAAGCTGTGCGGATTTGAGGAAGTCTACTGTAATTGAAACTTTAATTTAAACAGTATTAGTAACAATTTTATATTAAAAGAATACACAGTGAAAAATTGATTTCTGAAAATCTTTATACACAATCTTTTGATTACTAATAATAAGCATTTCATGCAGTTTGATGAATATAATGTTTTTTTATCCACAGTCATCAAAGAGAAAAAAAATCAAATACTTTTCAAGTTTTTGTGTTTTGAGTGACAATTCAAAGTCTACATTTTTGGTCATTATATTCAGAAGATAATGGGGAAAAAATTGATTGGTATTATTAAAATGCTATAGTGGCAAGCATATAATTAATACAGTGTTAAAAGTAGAAATTTTTTATATCAAACAATTTGAAATATTTAAATTATAAAGAAAAAGAGAAAATGACGTTAAATTTCTTCTAAAAATGCCGTTTGGCTTAAAACGTGTCAACCCTGTGTGAAAGTACAGTAGAACCCTGCTAATTCGGACCCCGTTAATCCGGATCTGTTTGGTAATTTCTTTTTCAAGATTGAAAAGCGATTGGCTAGTTTCCATAGCGTTAACTTGTCGTATTCTTAATTAAAAAAAAACTTTTTCTAAAATCTTTTCGGAAGGATTAAGCAAAGTAAACATTATTACTGTCTGTAAATATTCAATAAGGTTAACGTAAAGGTGATTTTATGTTAGCATGTTTTATTTTATTTCATTGTTTTGTAATTTTCCGGATAATCCAGATTTTTGATAATCCGGATTGGATTTGGTCCCAATTAATCCGAATTATTGGGGTTTTACTGTATATTTTTTTGTTTTATTGGATGGAGTGAAAATGGGAATTATTCAATATGAAAATCGTGTGTTGTATATAGAGTGACCCTGCCAGTAGTTGATACCTTTCCAATGACTGATCATTTTTTCAAATATTGTGGCATTTCAGGATGAAATGAGTTTTATATATGGCATTAGACAAAATATTTTTGTTTGAATGTTAGTGCACATGTTATCACATTATTCTCAGCTATCTGCTGTAAGCAAAGCCATTTTGTGATTTTTGTTTTTTTAATTAGAAAATGTAAACATTTATTTATTGATTAGTTGGCGACAGTTGTGGTAAGTTGAAATAATCCACTTCACACAATCTTGCATATGTATTATTAATAAGAATATTATTGTTAATCATAGTCCAAGGATGATATTTTAAAGATTAATTTTTAGATCAATGGCTGACTTCTTTGACTGATCAATCACTGGATAAATAACAATTAAAAAACTATATATATTTATAATTTTATTGCTTGTTTAAAATCAACAAATTTCATTTTTGACCAATATAGGACTTTCATTAAGAGTTGTAGCAATCATGTCCATTTATTTCTAAAACTTTAAAGGAAAGAATTACAATAAAAACACTGTAGCAATGACTGGGTCACTCTGTAACATACGGAGAAATCAAAGTAAAAGTCCACGTTACAACATCTAATAATACTACTCTTTAGCACAGTTTCAATAATAGGCACTGCTATGTAATAAATAAAAAACCTGCTTTTTAAGTAATACTACAGTAATGAAAACACGAAATTTAATTAAAAGCTATTGCTGTTTTCCATTGTTTATTTCAGTGTTAATATTACATAATGGACACATTAGTTAATCAGTAGTAAAGAAATAATATTGTGTAAATACAGTATTGACTTCTTATCAGGCATTTCAAAAAGAGGCCATTTTTTTTACACTCTTATTGTGGATAATAATAATAATAATAAATATATAAAAATATTTTTGATCTTTTTTGCTATCTTTTAATCCCATCTGATAATCAGGAAAAATCCTTTAGCCACATCTTGAGGTTAAAGAAGAGAAAAAAAATGAGGTTATATTTACTCAAAAATATTTTACAACTGAATGTATTTTGATCCTCTACACTTAACAGAAAATTTAAAAAAGAAATAAAAAAGATAAGTTTCTTTCTTTAGTTAATGTTTTTTTATTGGAGTTTTATCAGTTCAAACTTTTTCTTCCAGGCTGGCTGCAGATGACCAAGATTGTATCAAAGTTTTTGCTTGTTGAATAAGTGGGGAAAAGCAATTTTCAATAACCTAAATGGTAAACAGAAATAATAATATTATTATTCTGGATTTTTTTTCTTATTATTTAAAAAAAAAAGTTTTGTTTTCTTTGTTGTTCAATTGAGATCAAATTTTCTGCAATTCAAACTATAACAAGTTAGACCACTTACCAAATTTCTATTAAAATATAATAAATTTTCAGAAAATTAGAGCTCCCCACCCTCAAAAAAAGGTGAATATATGAACTATTCCAACAACAACAATAAAAATGTGACGACTGTGTATATTTTTATCATGATTGGAGAAATAGAATGTTATCAATTTGTATTTAATAATGATCTTAGCTTTGCAGGAAGGACTGTGTGATAATTGAGGCAATACAAGTAAATCATACAGAAGTTAATTTTCTAAGCTACCATGTGCCTTTTCCAGAAAGGAAAGATTTCTAATTATAAATAATATAACATCATAAAAGATTTGGAAATGAATTTAGAAATTACACCCAAACACAAAAGATTCTTTACTTTTATTTTTAATTTGGCAAAAATAACTTTAGGAAATGCAAACTTAATAATAATAAAACACGTATTCGATAGACTTCTTGATAACAGGAAAACATTTTTCTGTTACTTTAATGCACAAACACCTCCTCACCCTCACCTTCTTTCATACAATTGATCCTCGAAAATCCGGACCTCCAAATTCCGGAAATCTCTAAAATCCGGACATTTTTCCGATTTCAGTTTTATTAATATTTAAAATAAGACATATTTGTAATTTTCATCAATTGCAGTTAAATTCTGATAACTAACGTAAAATCCCGTTAATCCGCCCTTCCCGATCAAACGCCCCCTCCCCACTTTATAAAAGATTTGAAATATTCAAAAAATCCCGAGAAAACGCCCTCCCTCTCGTAATGTAGTATTGTAAAAAATGTAATTTTTTCAAGTATTGCTTCAAGTATCAAAATTCATGATTCATTCATTTTATCATGATTCATCCCTGCAAATTTTGGGAAACTGTCGCGAAAAAATCCCGTTTAAGCGCCCCCCTCTAATCATTATACGATTTTTCGTCACGTTTGGGGGGGGGGGGGCGGATTAACTGTATTTTACGGTAGCCATAAAAAAAAAGGTTTTTTAATAAACCTCCAAGATCCGGAAAATTCGAAAATCCGGAATCGCCGTGGTCCCGACGGTTCTGGATTTTCGAGGTTCAACTGTATCAGATTTTGTAATGCTCAAGTTTCCAGCAATCTGCCTTTCCCGGGCATGCAGGTTAGATGAGCTTTTACTGTAGAGGCGGTGAGGAGATAGGGGAATTTTGTGGATCCAATATTTGTGTTTTGGCATGGATCTGAAATCCAAAAAATTCTGAAAACCGGGATTTGATTGGATCCCTATGATTCCGGGTAATAGATCAGGGTTTCCACGCCACCTGGAAAACCGGGAAAACACAGGGAATTTTAAATCTCTTCCCAAAACAGGGAAAATCCAGGGAATTTTTTAAAAAATCCTAAAACATCTGGAAAACACAGGGAATTTGGTAATGGCAAATTATAACATTTCTAATTAGACTTCATACATGCAAATATTTTTTCGCACTCAACATTTAATAAATGCATTGCAGTACAGGGAAAATACAGGGAATTTTTTTTCAAGATTAGAGTGGCAACCCTGTAGATCCTCTTTTGTAAATAGATGAACTTTGAAGAAGGGATGGGGGAAAGGGGTATTTGAGACCTATCATTGCAGTCTCAATTGATTCAAAATACAGATTTTGATCTCGTATACACTTGCACTTGAAGAAAATGTTCCTTTATTATTGGAAAATTCTTTGGATAGTGCCATCTGTTGGTATTAGTATTTATGTTATTCAGGCTGTTTATAATGCAGGTTCATTAAAGGTTTAATAACGAAATTCTTCCTGCATTATAATGGGCAATACCTTAGAGAAACACATCTATTGCAGAACCATATGCAAAAAATGGAAGTTCACTGATGCTGATTAAAGAGATGAAGTGTAATTTTGAATATCATGAACATTTTAATATTTTTTGCTGGAATAACTTTCATTTCAGCAAAAGAATAAAACTTGCACTTCAGAATTAGGCTGCTGTAATCAATTTGTAAGAGAAAGAAAAATAAGTCTTAAGAATAAAGTTAAAAAAAAAAGAAAGAAAACAGAAGAAATTAGTTAAAGGCTTTTTATAACGCACCAATTATTCCTTTTTCTTTGATGGCAAAGAATGGGACACATTTCTTGGTAATTTTTTTTTTAAATTTTATTATTATCTCACAGTACATTTTAATAAAATATGCATGCATACAAAAAATAAATCAAGTTTCAGTTGTTTATTATTTTAGTTTAGAAAGAAAAAAATAGCAGTTTGTGGGGTTTTTTTTAAACATAATTAATGCATTGCATATAATTAGTTTATTTGAATATTGCAATTAGTTTTAGTAATTTTAATTTTACAGTATAAATTTTAAAATGTGGACAAAATTTAAAAAGGATCATATTTTTTAAGATTTACTTATTAGTTGCAGATGGTATATTCATGAGCTTCTGTGTGATTCTATTTTCTTTTGGATATTTTAAAATTAAATGAAAAAAATTATTAAATTGTTTCGATTGAAGATTTATGTAGGACCATGTATAGCATGGTTTTATATAATTTCATTTGCAACAGATAAAATGCCGTGATAGAACAAACGGAAAAATAATTAACTTTAAATGTTTCTCACAGATGGCAGCACGTATTATAACAAATCGAATGGATACTTTTAATCGATTTAATTTAGATAATTTACATAGCATCATGTCGCCATTTTGTAGAATCAAATTTAGGGTGTGGTAAGTTAGTTTTTTCTATTAAATAATCTAAATTTCATATTAATTCTTATATATTTTATTTAGTATCTTTTGTTTTATATGTGCACTGAATTGAATATGTGCAAAATGAGTGTGATTTTGTTAATTTTTTAACAATCATTATTGCGAGGAAAATTTATTTACTAATGGAAAAAAAAAATGTTATTTACGTTCTGAACTTATTAATCCAGTATTTACTAAGTGACTGGAAAAAGACACTTCCCTTTTTCCATTTGTTCCATATAAATACATCTTATTATAAAAGTAGTTAAATACATCAGTTACAATTTGATCGAAAAAGTAGTTACTGTAACTACAGTTTAAAAAGTATTCGCTACTTGTAGAATACTAATTTTGTCAAAAAATTTAGTCTATGCAAAAAAGAAAAAAAAAGTTATATAACTATAAATAATCGTATACTGTATAATTTTTATTTACTGTCCTTAAGGAAATTTCGCACTAATAAGTTTAATGGTTACTAGATTTTGACAAAGAATACAGAGTTTGAATCTTGACTTGAAACACTGAAAATTCTCTTGTGTTTGTGCCCAGAACTTTGACTAATGCTGAAAAATGCTATAGTCAAGTCCATAAAAAGGTGCTAGTTATAATTTTTGGTATGAAGAAATTTTTTTCAATATTTCTATGGTAACAGATTTGCAATATTTACTGACAGTAAACTTTTAGTTACTATTTTTTTCATTTTATAAAAGTATTCCTCTTTTGTCAGCTGCTAGAGTGTGTCAATATGCAATTTATTTACAAATGTTTAGTATGATATTCCAAATGAAATGTTTATATTCTTTTACATCTTTCATTAGATGTTAAAATTTACCTCAGTAATTTAGTAATGATATAATCAGTGTATCTGAAATTCTTTGTATTAATGAACTCTCTATTTTGCCTTTAATTTCTAAATCTATTGCTTCAGCTACAAAATCTAATCTCCTAATAATGCATGTTTTTCATCACCTAATTTCTGGTTCTGAAATTCCTAAATCTTAATTTTTGGCGGTATACAAGGTGAATTTACTCTTCAACAAAGGTGTATTTTAAAAAGATATAGAGTAGTTATCTCAGAAATTAATAGAAAGCAAATTTCTGTACTGTAGACTCCCTCAAATCCACAACTCTCTAAAATCTACACATAATATACAGATGTAAACAATGAAACATTCAGTTTTGATGTAGGGACAAAATTTGACTTTTTTATTTTTACATCAATTCCATATATATTTTAATTTGTAATTTTCATTAATATTACTGAATTCATGTGTTTTCATGAAGAAATAATAAATTTATTTTGGAAAAAATAAGATATTGCTGATATCACTGGTAATCACAATCTTTTTAACAAATATATTAATGTATTAAGCAAAATTTTTTGGTTATTAAGTCTGGCTAAACGTGAAATGGAACTTTCTTATTTTATGATTTTGGTGTGAATTAATAATGTATTTTTATAAAACGAATTTCATGTGAAAAATGTATGCTATCTTTATAATAAATATTTAATCATGCATTATTTATTTTATTTTAATGTTTCATTATTACTTATTTTAATGTTTTATTATATTGTAAGGCTTCATTATACAGTTTCAATTTTATTGTTAATTACATTCACATTGCCGTTTAGAAAATGTAAACACAGCAATGACCAGAAATCTGCAGAATTTTAAAATCTGCAAAACCTCTGGTCCCACGCTGTGCGGATTTGAGGGAGTTTACTGTAGTAAAAGTCTAAGTCATGTGACTGTCATCAACAGTTCCAAGCTGACCACTTCACTTTTTATATGCCTGATGCCCATTTTGGTACGTTAATGTTAGCTAGGCTCAGGTTATAAATTGTGAAATATTGTTCCATCACCCATCATTTCTTATGCTTTAGTAAATATGCAGATCAGGTGCCCCAAGGTTAGCTTTACAAACTGCAAGTCCTTCTATTTTAATCTCATTTTACATAATATTCAATCTCTAACAATCTGCATTTTTTGAACACACAAATGTTTATAAGTATATTCTAAAAAGTATTCTTAAAAGGTTTAGATAGAAAATAATAATGGAAGAAAATATCCAAATAGTAATAATTTCTTAAACCTAATCTCTTATAAATTAAATTATATCTAATTTACTTATACAGTAGACTCCCTCAAATCCGCAACTCTAAAATCCACAACTCTCTAAAACCTGCACATAATTTACGGATGTAAACAATGAAAAACTTAATTCAGATATAGGGACAAAATTTCATTTTTTTAGTTTTATATCAATTCCATACATATTTTAGTTTGTAATTTTTGTTAATATGTCTGAATTCATTTTTTTTCATGATGGAAGAATAAATTTATTTTTTAAAAAAACTCAAGATATTGCTGATATTATTGGTAATCAGAATCTTCTTATCAAATATATTTCTGTATTAATCAAGCATTTTTTGGTTATTAAATCTGGTTAAACCTTAAATAACACTTCATATATTATGATTTGATGTGAATTAGTAATGTACCTTTATGAGGCAAATTTCATTGAATCATATAGGAAAAACACATTTCATCTTTATAATGAATATTTAATCTTATATTATTGATTATTAACTTGACCTTTGCTTTTACTAGTTTAATCATTTAAAAAAATCTAAATTGTTATTACTTTAGTTTATTACTTATTTTGATATTTTATTATATAGTAAACATCTATTATAGTTTCAATAGCGTTATTAATTACATTCAAATTATTGTTTAAAAAATGTAAACAAAGCAATGACCAGAAATCTGCCAAATTCTAAAATCTGCACAACATTTGGTCCCAAGCTGTGCAGATTTAAGGGAGTTTACTGTAGTGTTTTTACAAATTTTATTTCAGAAAAACAGTTTTTTTTTCATAGATGTAAGATCTTAACTAATTGAATTCTATAAAATTATGTAAGGAAATCACTTTTTATAATTAAACTAAAATTGTAACAAACCTATAGTAAACTAGTTGGATGTGCCAATCCCAAAACTTTCTTCTATCTCATAAAATAGTTACTCATTTTAATGCTTTAATAATTTTAATTCAATACCTTACCAACTTTGATTTTCATCTTAAATTTCTGCTTCAATCAATTAATCAGAGTAAAAACGAATTTCCGTCTCTGCACGAGCCGATGGACAATGGAATGATAAGCAGATTTTTTTTTCAATTTCAGGGAGGGCCTACTTGCCTTACCAAAAAATAATCATATACAAATTGTTTAGTTCAGTTCTAGAACTAATTTCATACACTTTTATATGGTGCAATATTGAAAATGGCATAAAATTTGCTATTGCAGCGCCCCCTTCCGGCGGATTTTTTTCAGATTCAGGGCGATCCAACTAGCCATAGCCATACACTTACACAAAAAAATTTCGTTCAATTCGATGCATAACTTCATGTACTTTTGGTCGGTGCAATATTGAAAATGGCACAAAAATCGTGATTGCAGCGCCCCCTTCCGGCGGAATATTTCAAAACTGAAGGAGGACCTGCTTGCCACAGCCAAAAACATTTACAAAAAATTTGGTTCAATTCTATGCATAACTTCATACATTTTTTGATGGTAGAATGGCGACATACACACAGACACACACACAGACAGACAGACATTTTGTAAAAACATGTTTTTTGGAATCTCTGACCCCTAAAACATGTAAATCCGTCGAAAACCGGAAGTCGAAAAAAAATTTCGATTACAGTACTTTCTTCTATTGAAGATAGAGGAAAGTAAAAAGGGTAATATTAAAGGGCATTTAAACACAGTATAGCTTTTTCTTATTTATGAACCCTTTAATAAATTTGCATGAAGCCTATTGTTTTTATTTTTGTAAAGCATCTCTTTCCATATTCTCACATTACTTTATTAACAAGAATAAAAAATCATGAATCAAGCATATATTATGTAACACTTTCCAGGATATTATTAATGCAGTGAGGTGAAACATAATGCCTAAATAAACAACTTGAAATACCCATAATGCCCTTGAAAACCTAATTTCTTCTATTACAATCAGTAGTCACAAAAATAGCCATTTTGTTTAGTCTTTTGTGCATAGTCCTGTTTGATGTATACATTTGTATGCATACTACATAGTATACTTAAAATTAGTTTTGTTAAACAGATACAACAGTTAAAATTTTCCACAGAGCAATTTCTGTGATTAAACAGAAATGTATTTGAGAACTTTTTTGCATCCTTGTAACTGATCTCTAGAATTTATGCACGCCAAATATTTAAAAAAGTGTATCACATTTGAAAACACACTTCGAAAAGTTATTGTTCATGGTCTTCAACAGTTCTTTTTCTTCTGTAGTCTAATTCTTTTATATAACCCTGTAAATGAACAGAAAAGTTCTGTCCAAGAGTCCTCAGCAACTTAACCTTAACCTAACTGTAACTTAATCTAACTGTAACCTAACCAGAACCTAAGACTAGCTGTAGACTAACCTAAGACTAACCTTAATGTAATTGCAACCTAACTATAACCTAGAAGTAACCTGTTACCTAACCGTACTCAAAATTGTAACTTAAAAGTAACTACAAACTAACTACCCTAACCGTTACACATGCTACAAAGTACTTTAGTTCCATTGCCATGGAGCACACTATGTTTTGTACAATCATCCAACACAGATCATCGCCACCTGTGGCCGGCATACTTCGCAGGCACTCCATCACTAGGCATGCCAAAGAGAAAATATCCCAATAATCCCTCCATCAAAGTTTTTTCCAAAAGAAATAGTCTGAATAAGCTTTCTGGTTTAACACTTTAGATATAAAAGATAATTTTTAATATTCTAAAAAAAAAAAAAAAAAAAAAAAAAAAAAAAAAAAAAAAAACTTGGACTTCATTCTATCTCTTGCATGGGACAGAAATTGGGTTAAATGAATTACCTTTATTTTTAATTTTAAAAAATACTTTTTTACAACTTTGCTTACAAAATTTTATTTTGAAATGTCTTAACAAACAATTTCTTAACCTTTACGTGGGGGGTCGGACAGCATCTGTCCGAGAATACATGCAAACCCGGACAAATGCTGTCCAAGGCCCCGCTTAAAGGTTAATGTAAAATAAGGTTTTTTTCAGCATCTTAGACTTAAAAATTTGCTTGAAACCTTAAGTTCTGCAACAGTGTCTGCAAGATGCCCATGACAGATTTTTTCTCATGTTAGAAAAGCCAAAATGTGTCTAGTGGAAAATTTTTATAATTTTTTTATTTTATTTTGATGAACCGAATGGTTCAGCAACAGATTTTATTTGAAAGTAAACAAATAGCTTTTTTCCTTATTGTCAATTAAAAGCTTTAAAATTCTAATTAATCTGTAGATTTAAATAAATAAGAAAATACATATTTCAAAATAGAAAACTGTCTGTTTCAGCTACTCTGGTACATACACAAAACTGGTAATGAAGCTATTTATTATTATAATTATTTGGTTTTTAAGTTATAATCAACTATTAAATCAACTGTTTTTTCATTACTATTTAATGTTAGATAAATATTTTGTTTTTAGAGATTCTTAATATTTTTTTTAAACTACTAAATAAAAAATAACTCTGCTGTACATTTCGTATTGTCTGTTTACTCGGAATCTTTTCATAGCCCAATACATCAACTTTTTTTAATTAAACCTTATATAAAAAATTCTATATTTTTTATTTACAAACAGAAAATATGGATTTTTTATAAAAAGTCCTTCCGGCCTGTGCTGGGAGGAAAAAGTAGCTTTCACATTCATTATTTTTTAAAAAACAGCTTATTTTACCAAGACACACTAAAATTAGTAAAACCTGATTATAGATGATTCAATAGTAATTTTCTTCAATACTTAATATTAATAAAAATTTCGCCAGATTAGGTTAATCGAAATTGTCTTTATTTAATGTGATATGTGTTTAGTCGCCAAATTTAGCAATATCTTGATGTAACGTCTATTTTAAAATATCGATAGCTTTATTTAGTGTGATTCACATTTATTTGCCGAATTTGGCAATATCTTGATGTGCTGTCCATTTTAAAAGAACATGACGAATGGAGCTAATCATTGAACTTGGTCGAGACTTTAATGAGTCCTGTACACGTGATCAGTGGCATCGAAATTGATTAATGTGATCCAGTACTGGTATATGACGAAAATAAAATTGTTTCAAATTGTCTGACACTAAAGAATAACACATTTCTATATGTCAGCAATATTTTAAGATAAAGACTATACAATCGGACTGGAATTCTTGTATCAGAGTCAAGCACTTAAAACAAAACTCTTTTTTAATTATTCTATAATTCTTTTCAAACTTCAAACAAATATAATATCCGCCATTCTGAATAAAGTTGGCAGATTAACTTGGCTAACTTAAATGCAGGGATCTAGTGGTGGGTATACGCTGTATACCTTGTGGATTTTTTCAACGAACACCGTATGCACTACTCTTTCACATGAAAGCTATAGTATATACACTCTAGGTTATACCCTCTGCTTAGAGAGTATACTCTCTGTTCATATTACGACTACATCCCTGATTATATTGGACTTTGGTATTTGTTTTGCGCATAATTAATCAAGTCCAAATCAGTTAATGAACACGCGAGCTATCGGAAGACATTTTTTTTCAAAATGTCAGTCACCCTAGAAATGATAACTTCTGTATTTCCACCATTTTCAAAAACTAGTTCAATGTGCCAGTCTTAAAACTTTCTTCTATTTCATAAATATATCTTAATATTTAAAAAAGTAGTTACACATGTTAATTCAGTAATATGAGTTCAATACTATTCTAACTTTGATTTTCATCTTAACTTCTGTTTCAGTCCATCGAAGTAAAAATTAGTTAATTTAGATCATGATATTTATTAAAATCAATAGTTTTCCCTTATCCTATTATCATTAATTGTTTGTCAATAGCCGACTTAGCAGAATGCGAGTTTCTATCGCTGCACAAGCCGCCAATGGGCAATAAAACTACATAAAACCTAAAAAAAATATTCAAAAATCGCTTCCACAGTACACCTTTCCGCGGATAATTTCCAAACTGAAGGAGAATCTGTTGGCCATAGCCATAAAATTCACAGCTAAAGTGCTTCAGTTCTATGCATAACTTTATACCTTTTTGATGGTTCAATAATGAAAATGGAACAAAAATCGCTATTACAACGGCCCCTTCCGACAGATTTTTTACAAATTCAGGAATGACCTGCGTGGCACAGCTAAAAAAATTTGGGTCAATTCTACTTATAACTTTATACAGTTTTCGATAACACAATAATAAAAGTGGCACCGACATTGTAATTATAGCTCCCCCCTCCGACGATTTTTTTTTTCAAAAATTCAGAAACTCAGAATTCTGGGGGTTTCTAATTCAGAGAGGAACTCAAAAAGGGGATACAGGGAGGAACTGCTGGATATAGCAAAAAACACACACAAAAATTTTGTTTCACTTCTATGCATAACTTCGTACTCTTCTCAAAGGTACAATATTAAAAATGGCACTAAAAGCACCATTATAGCGTTCCGTTCTGGCGGAATGGCTCTAAATTGAAGCAGTACCTGCTTGCCACTGTGTAAAAACATATACAATTTTTTTTCAATTCTATGTATAACTTTATATACTTTTCAGTGGTAGAATGGTGACAGAGGGAAGGACAGAGAGGCATTTTGTATAAACATGTCTTTTGGGATCTCTGTTCCTTTAAATATGTAAATCCATTGGAAACCGGAAGTCGAAAATACTTTATTACAATTCTTTCTTCTATTAGCTATAGTAGAAAATAATAAAGATGAAAGAAAAATGCAGTGCAGTACTTGTGTGAGAGGCAAATACTTAATCCTTACACGGGTAGTGGGAATATGCTTCCACTTCATTTTTATTAAAAATTGATAGATTCTCACCAAAATGTATAGTAAAATTTTTTACGTTAATAATGCACGTGATAAAACATATATATATATTTTTTTCAAATCAATTTGTTTCCATATTATAATGTCAGTCAATATTTTAAACATTTCAGTCATTGAATTGCTTTGCTCGGGTAAGGATTTAGATTTTTATTTTTGTGTAGCTTTTAATTTTTTTTAAAGACAATGTATGAGTCTCGCTAACGAACTCGGTTGAGATCTATTTATCGCAAAGTACCGAAAGTAAGCTTCCCCTCATATATTTTGTAAGCTGTATAAATACAGTCGAGTCTCTGTGTAACGAAATCCACCGTTCTAGTAAAAAATTCGTTATATAGAGAAATTCGATGTATAGAAAATGATGTTAAAAATCATATTTAATGTGTGATATATGAACAAATATTATTTTTGATCTTTTGAAATAAGAATTTGAAATGTTTAAAAGTAAATATGAACCTAACATTTTATTTCTTAATTATTTAAGCTGTTTCAACAAAAGAGAATAGACATTTATTTGAAAGCTTAATGAAAATCAAATAAGGAAGACTTGCATTCGTTTCAGACGAAGAATCCTGTAATATTTTGTTCTTTTGATTTTACAGTTTTTACGCTCTCAAAAAAAGCTCACATTTTAGCAAGGAATGAAAAATTGTAGTTAACATTTCGTTCCATTTGAAGGTCTCTCTTATGTGCTTCTCATTGATTCCTCTCTTACATGCGTATCAATCCAATTGAAACTGCTTTGAGAAGGATGTGGAAAGGTATGTGGGAAGTGGGGTGAATTCGTTGGATTTAAAGAACAAGGAGAGAAGTAATATAAAAAAAACTCAGCACTGACGATACATCAAAAATAAGTGATGAAAAATTGATTCCATATGATTTCGAAACCTTTTAAAACTGAATAAATTAAGACCAATTTATGAAAAAATTCGTTATATGGAGATAGCTATTTCGCTACATAGAGACTGTTTTTTATGTAATCATGCGAAAAAGGGACCGTTCCTACTAAAAATTCGTTATATAGAGAAATTCTATGTATGGAGTTTCGTTATAGAGAGACTCGACTGTACTGCGAAATTTACAAATTCCAACATAAGCCCTACTCCTGCTAATCATACTTACCTGTTTCACACAGGTTTCAATTATAAGCATCCCTTAAAATAATTGGAATTTCCTGTGTGCTATAAAGGTTTTTCTTTCGGTACTTCACACTATGTATTGTACACATGCTTATTCAGATCCAAATCAGTAAATTAATATGCATGACGAAAATCAAAATGTTCAGCACCCTTGAAATTGAAACTTCTGTGTCTCAATATTTTTCAAGATAAAGACGAAACAAAAAATACTCTGGGATCCTTGTATCAAGTTTAAATATTTTTCATTTTTAGATATTTTTAACGCAGTTTAAAGTAATATTTGTTTTAGTTTTCTTAAATAGCCACTATTTTGAAACAAGATGACGGATGAAGCTGGATAGTGAACACGGTCGTGAAATTTTCTAGGTATAATAAATATGGGAAATCTCCTCCACTATTAGATCTGGATATTATTTTCTACGCATCGCAACTCTGATAGAAAAGGTCTTTAGAAGCAGACGATTTTCTGAAAAAACTCCATTCAGACGAAAAGCCGAAGAAAAGAGAAATGAACGGAAGAGAGGTGGAAATGGAACGTTTGGGAGAAAGGTGGTGGACTTTAGAAGAATGTTGATTAAGATGACTCGATTAAGATGTTTTAATTAAAGTTTCCTTTTGAAGGTTCGAATTGTAAATATTAATATGTAAATATCTTTTTTGTAAATATTAACGTTTAATATAAGTCATTTAAAAGTTAAACGGTGTCAGAATTTTAATTTACCTCCGAGTTTATTTATTTATGTATTCGAAAGAACTTTTATAAGAAGAATTTCCATAAATTTTGGTATTCAGAAGTGGAATAGACGAACGCCCACAGAGATGGAAATATTTTTTAAATATTCTGGAAGGCGGTATTTTTTAGAACTGTGACGGAATGTCAAGCTTACACAGCTAATTCAGAAGAGGTAAAATTTTTCGACGAATGTGCAGTCACAGTGTGAAGCTGAGCATCTGATTATGAAGTGAGTTTATTATTTCATTTTTCTTTTCAATAATGGAAAAATTAGTTGATTTAAAGGAATTAGAGTTTTCTTTGAAAACTGAAAAATCAGCTAGTATTAAGACATTGCACAAATTAATTTTTGGAGAAATCGGTGACAGAAATAATCGACGTAGAATTCGGAATTTTACTGGGTTTACGTTTGAAGTAGATTCCGATGAATATCAAACTAAATTCAAAGAAATTAAAGATAATTTTTCTGTTAACGATTTGATAACCATTTGCAATGTTTTGTGTATAAATAATTCCGGAACTTTTGATGAAATTGCTGCCAGAATAATTTCTAGTTTATGTGATTTTAGTATTTTGAAAATTAATATGATACCCGATGAAGGTACTTTTAGTGATGACGAGAGTGCCGATGAATTTAATGATGATTTACATGATAAAACTAAAAATATTTCAACTGTTTTTGAGAATAATATGAGAAATGATTCTGGTAGTTCTAATTGTGAAAGTAATGAAAATCAGAAAATTCTAATTCCTGATTATGTTATTAAACCAAGCATTTCTATTAATGATATTGAAAGTATGATTACAACGTTTGAAGGTACTCAAGTACAAAATATTAATAAATGGATTGCCGATTTTGAAGATATTGTTTCATTATTTAACGTTAGTGATTTGCACAAATTGATTTTGGCTAAACGCCGTATGACAGGCAAAGCAAAATTATTTCTTGAAAGTGAAACAAATATTAATTCGTGGTCTAAATTAAAAGCCCTACTCATATCTGAATTTGGTCAAACGTGCAATTCAGCTGAATTACACGAATTGCTGTCCAAAAGAAAAATTAGACCACATGAATCGTTAGATGAATATTTTTTAAATATGAAACAATTATGCTCAAAAGGCAATATTGAAGATTCTGCCCTTATTCAGTATGTAATAAATGGAATTAATGACCCCATTTCTAAAAAATCTTTTTTGTATGGTTGTCCCAATATTGCTGAATTTAAACAAAAATTAAAGATTTATGAAAAAATCAGATCGGAGTATGAAAATGCAAAATTTCATAAATATGAAGGAGCTAAGCCTAAAATTAAATCCGAAGTTGAAGTTAAGAACAAATTTAAGCCTGTAAAGCCAAATATGCGTTGTTTTAATTGTGGCGGGAATAATCATAAGAGTATTAACTGTGTAAATAAGGATAAAGGGCCGCTTTGTTTTGCTTGTAACGCTTATGGTCATAAATCATTTCAATGTAATAAATCTAAAGATACAAGTGTTAAAAATGCTCAGTCACAAGTAAACATTATTACATCCCAAGATTTAATTCTGAAAGAGATAAAGCTTTATTCTTTGCGTTTAATCTCTTTAATAGATACTGGTAGCCAAAAGACTTTGTTAAAGAAAAGTATTTATGATAATTTGAAGAACTTTGTAGAATTAAAACCTACGAGTATCACTTTGACCGGTCTAGGAAAAGCCTCAATTAAACCAGAAGGTTGTTTCAATTCAGAAATCGAAGTAGATGGTTCAAAATTTAAAGTTACTATTTTTGTCGTTAAGGACAGTTGCATTAATTTCGATTTAATTATTGGCACTGATGTTATTCATCAAGGTACATTAACTATTTCTGAGAATAAAGTGAAACTGTTTAAAGCTGAAGATCAGTCTAATGACTTTTTAGTTAATATTGTAAATGTTTTGGATGAGCCTAAAATTGATTTAACTCACATTGCTGACAAAAAATTACGTTCAGAGTTATACTCTTTAATTGAAAATTATGTACCAATTAAAACTAAAACAGTAGATGTTAAAATGAAAATTAATTTAACTGACGAAATCCCAGTTTGTTCTTCTCCTCGAAGATTACCGCAATGCGAGAAAAAAATAGTCGAAAACCAAATTGAGGAGTGGCTAGCTCAGGGAATAATTCGAGAAAGTTCTTCTAATTTTTCTTCGCCGGTTGTGTTAGTCAAAAAAAAAGATAACACAATGAGATTTTGTGTTGATTACAGATGTCTTAACAAAAAGACAGTACGTGAGCATTTCCCCTTGCCAGTTATTGATGATGTAATAGACCAATTACATTCTGCCGAAGTATTTACCACCATAGATTTGAAAAACGGTTTCTTTCATGTAGATGTTGAAGAAGACTCGCGGAAATACACCTCGTTTGTTACTCATGAAGGACAATACGAATTTTTGAAATGTCCATTCGGGTTGACCAATAGCCCTAGTGTTTTTCAAAAGTATATTTATAATGTATTTCGAAACCTATTAAAAGATCACATTGTTGTCATTTATATGGATGATTTAATAATACCTGCTAAAAACGAAGCTGAAGGTCTAGAAAAATTAAAACTTGTACTCGAAACTGCATCGGAATATGGATTAGAATTAAATCTTAAAAAATGCAATTTTTTGAAGCGTGAAATTGATTTCTTGGGGTATAGAATCATAAATGGTAAATTGTATCCCTCTCCACTGAAGACTAAAGCAGTAATAAATTTTCCCGAACCAAAGTGTACCAAAGATGTTTAAAGTTATTTAGGATTGACAGGATACTTTCGAAAATTTATAAGAAATTATTCGGTTATAGCTAAACCGTTAAGTGACCTGCTAAGAAAAGATTCAAAATTTAAATTCGATATAGAAGAACAAAGAGCTTTTAATGAACTCAAACGTATTTTGTCGTCAGAACCAGTACTTTTAATTTACAATCCCAAAAGTGCGACCGAAATCCATTGTGATGCCAGTATTGATGGCTATGGAGCTGTTTTAATGCAACAATCTCCAGTAGATAATCAATTTCATCCAGTTTATTTCGCAAGTAAAAAAACCACCGAAGCTGAACGGAAGTACACTAGTTACGAATTAGAAGTTTTAGCTGTAATTGAAGCCCTGAAAAAGCTTAGAGTATATGTGCTAGGTATCCCATTTAAAATTGTAACCGATTGTAATGCATTTAAAATGACTATGGATAAAAAAGAAATGAGTACAAAAATAGCTAGATGGGCAATAATGTTATCCGATTTTGATTATGTTATTGAACATAGACAGGGTAGCAGTATGAGACATGTCGATGCATTAAGTAGGTATCCTATTTGTATGGTAATCCAAGATAGCTTAACTTTAAAAATTATCCAAGCTCAAGAAACCGATGACCATATTAAAACAATGAAAGAAATCCTAAAGGTGAAATCTTATGATGATTATCTAGTTAAAAATGATGTTCTTTATAAATGTGTTAATGGTAATGATTTATTAGTTGTACCGGAAGACATGCAAATGAATATAATCAAGGCCGCTCACGAAAAAGGTCATTACGCAGTTGCAAGAACAGAGAAAAGTTTAGAAAATGATTTTTACATCCCTAAAGTTAAACAAAAAATTGAGAAATGTATAGCAAATTGTGTTCCCTGTATTTTAGTTAATAGAAAATGTGGTAAACAAGAAGGCTTACTTCACCCAATAGAAAAAGAAGAAACTCCATTACATACGTACCATGTTGATCACTTAGGTCCATTAGAAAGCACTAATAAAAATTACAAACATATCCTTTCGGTCATTGACGCATTCACAAAATTTGTTTGGTTGTATCCCACAAAATCTACCGATGCTGCCGAAGTAATTTCTAAATTAGAAATCCAAAAATCTATCTTTGGAAATCCAGTTCGAATTATATCAGATAAAGGTCCTGCATTTACCTCTAAAGCTTTTGAAGATTATTGCATCAATGAAAATATTAAACATATCCCGATTACCACTGGATTACCCAGGTCTAACGGCCAAGTTGAGCGTCTAAATTCTGTCATAATATCTGTTCTGTCTAAATTGTCTGTCGATAATCCTAAAAAATGGTATACACATGTAAGCAACGTCCAACAGGTGATAAATTCGACTTTTCAGAGAAGTATAAGCACAACTCCTTTTGAATTGATGTTTGGTACTAAAATGAAACTAAAAAATAACATTGAAATTACTAGTCTTCTGAATGCTGAAATACAATCTGATTTTACAAATAATCGCGAAGATATGAGAAAAAATGCTAAAAAACAGATTTTAAAAGTCCAAGAAGAGAACCGTAAAACTTACAACCTCAGACGAAAGAAAGCTAACAAATTTAAGATTAATGATGTGGTTGCTGTAAAACGCACACAACAAGGTCCAGGTTTGAAGTTAAAACCAAAATATTTAGGTCCGTACAAGGTCATAAAAGTAAAAAATAATGACACCTACGATGTAAAGAAACTTGGATTCAACGAAGGACCCATGGTCACCAGTATATGTGCAGAGTACATGAAGCCGTGGACGGACGAAGCTTGAAAAAAAAAAAGAATTTCACCGATTGTGACACTATACCAACTATGACAAACCTCTGGACTGACAACTAATAGAATTTTAACTTTATTCTCGAAAAGACGAAAAGACGTAAGGTAAAAGAAGATGAAAAGACGTATGAAAGAAGACGAAAAGACGTAAGATAAAAGAAGATGAAAGGACGTAAGAAAGAGAAGACGAAAAGACGCGAAAAAAAAATATATGAATTTTTTCAAGAAATGATCTAAGCTTTGATAAACAATTTGAATAATGACTTCTTTTTTCCAATTTAGACTTTGGATGCTGCTGTGTTTTTTTTTCTTTATCTTTTCAGATGATCCAGCTGCTGTTTCCAGCCAACAAGAATACATTCGAGGACGAATGCCTGATCAGTATGGCCGAAATATGGGAAATCTCCTCCACTATTAGATCTGGATATTATTTTCTACGCATCGCAACTCTGATAGAAAAGGTCTTTAGAAGCAGACGATTTTCTGAAAAAACTCCATTCAGACGAAAAGCCGAAGAAAAGAGAAATGAACGGAAGAGAGGTGGAAATGGAACGTTTGGGAGAAAGGTGGTGGACTTTAAAAGAATGTTGATTAAGATGACTCGATTAAGATGTTTTAATTAAAGTTTCCTTTTGAAGGTTCGAATTGTAAATATTAATATGTAAATATCTTTTTTGTAAATATTAGCGTTTAATATAAGTCATTTAAAAGTTAAACGGTGTCAGAATTTTAATTTACCTCCGAGTTTATTTATTTATGTATTCGAAAGAACTTTTATAAGAAGAATTTCCATATATATATGTATGCATAATCACATCCAAATCGATTACTTAGTACGATTGCTATCGCATGACGAAAATCAGATTGTTTCAAAATGTCAACCACCCTAGAAATGAAAATTCCTATATCTCTGGAGTTTTTTAGATGAAGACAAAACTAAACAGGCTTCAATATCCTTGTATTAATGTCAAACATCTAAGAAAAATATCTTTTCAAATTTTTCATTTATTTTTACTGCTTTTTAAATATTAAACTTATTAAATTTTAAAGAAATTTTAAGAAACCGCCATTTTGAAGCCAAATGCCTGATGAAGGTTGTTGATTAACACAGTTAAGGTACTA
The DNA here is from genome assembly GCA_964019185.1 of Maratus speculifer. NCBI lineage: Eukaryota > Metazoa > Arthropoda > Arachnida > Araneae > Salticidae > Maratus > Maratus speculifer. The sequence continues at coordinate 34,095 of CAXHSM010000669.1, forward strand.
TGCACATACTTAATCTCATCTAAATCAGTTCATAAACACGAGAGTTACAGTATGACAAAAATCATGCACATGCCATATTTATTTTCTTGCTATATATATATATAAATATACAAGGTGTCCGAAAAGTCTGGAAACGGCCGAATAATTCATAGAAACACATATGAGATTGAAAAACGTAAATATACGTGTTAAATATTTTTAAATAAGCTACTCAATGATACCAAATTTGACCTTCGCAACCGACCCCCTGGGGGTCAGAGGGGGTCCAACTTTGAAATCTTAAATTATAACCCCCATTTTTTATTGCAGATTCGGATTCTACGGACAAAAATACGTAACTTTTGTATTTGATGTTTATTTCAAATCCTCGTTTATCACGGTGTATTCGAGCATATTAAATCGATACATATTTCAGCTTTTCCAACGGGATTTTCCCTAATCGAAACTGATTGGGCAGAATTTTTGACGTCAAATTCCCCGTCTTTTGCAGAAATAGCGTTTTCTGAAAATCACCCGTGGCGATTATTTCAATAGCGCTACACTGTTAAAAATCTGACCCATTTGCTGCAGCGTCACTCCACAGCTATTATAGAATATCTTTTTTGTGACCAATGAGAGTGCTCCATAACACAGTAAAGTAATCGTTTTCTATAAAAGTGGTGAAGTGACGATGCAGCAAAAGTGTCAATTTTTTACAGTGTACTTTACTATGTTATGGAACATTCTCATTGGTCATGAAACAGATATTCTATAAAAGCTGTGGAGTGACGCTATAGCAAATGGGTCAAATTTTTAACTGTGTGTAGTACTATCGAAATAATCGGCACCGGTGATTTTCAGGAAACGCTATTCTTGCAAAAGACGAGGAATTTGATGTCATAAATTTTCCCCAATTAGTTTCGATTAGGGAAAATCCCGTTGGAAAAGCCGAAAAATGTATCGATTTAATATGCTCGAATACACCGTGATAAACGAGGATTCGAAATAAACACCAAATACAAAAGTTGCGTATTTTTGTCCGTAGAATCCGAATCTGCAATAAAAAATGGGGGTTATAATTTAAGATTTCAAAATTGGACCCCCTCTGACCCCCAGGGGGTCGGTTACGAAGGTCAAATTTGGTATCACTGAGCAGCTTATTTAAAAATATTCAACACGTATATTTACGTTTTTCAATCTCATATGTATTTCTCGAGTTATTCGATCGTTTCCAGACTTTTCGGACACCATGTATATATGTATATATTAACATTTGAACCGAGGGTGATTTTTGGACCTGGTGGTCGTAATCGGGGAAAATATCAAAAAATTTCAGAAAGTTGTTTTATCTGGACGGTTGCAATAGATAGTATTTTAATTTTTGTAATAAAAGCAATGTAAACGCAATAAACTGGGAAAGATAAAGAATATAAAAATGTTTTACGTGAATACATTTAAATTCAGTTATAGCAATTGAAAGAAATTTTGTAAAATACTTATTATTTATTTGATGTTTATTAAAATTTTTAATATGTATATTTTTTATTTATATTACAGGTGACGACATTTTTGAAATTTGACCTGAACTTACCATGAAAATACTCCTGAACAGAAATTCTGTTTAAAGAATATTGTATCTCTTTTGCCCACTTCATATATCCTCATACAAGAAAATTGGTTCAATGGGGAATTTCTAAAGTTTTTAACTTTTTAGTAATAAACATATTTTAATTATTTGTGTTTTACTTGGAAACCACTAGATTGCAATGTTCATTATGATTCATAAACAGCAATTATAGACTAAACTTACCACTGAAATTTGTTGGTACAATGTGGTACTTTTAGCGTTTTCCCTAATTCATAAAGATCAAATATTAATGCACAATTGAAAGATATAAAGAGTTATCTTAATATATATCAATGTTCAATCATTTTTTACATTTTCAATACTCTTTACACAGGACATTCTCTTTGGAAAATGCGTTTGTATCATTAAATTGGCTACATTGCGGTAAAAATAAAAGTAATTTTAATATAAATGAATAATATATAATTTAAAATAATCCCTAAGCCAAGGTTTATGCATAGAAAATGCCCTATATCTCGTTTTTTTAACATTTCGTATTAGAAAGTAAGCAATTCGTTTATAATATTTAAATGCTCTTCTTATGTATGTAATGTAAAAAATGAATAAAGTTAAATTATGTTTAAAATTTTATTTTAAGTTATTTTATAATTGAAATTTTATCTTTGTTTTAATAACTTTTTTAAAAATTTTCCTAGTAAAATTTTTTCGGAGAAATGTAATTTAAAAATGCACCATCATGCTGTTAGTAAGAAAAAACTTTTTCATTTGTAAGATCTGTAATAGAAGACATTCTGACAAATCTAACTTATGCAAACAATTTCGTATTTATACCTAGACGTTTTGTAGTAGACAAAGAGAATGTTTTATTTTGCTACTGCTGTAAGAAGAAAGTTATTTTAACCTCATTTAAATTGTCACATGTGTTGATATATTAAAGTGAAACTTTTCATTTGTTAAGTCTAATTTAAATGAACTTATTCTATCCAACCCAAGGTTGCACAGTATTAAAAAAAATCAGAAATATTTCATCTATCATATTAATATGTAAATAAAACCCTTTTTCTTTTATTTGCTTGAATATTTTTCTGTGTCAAATTTGAGTTTAATTGTCTACACGTATAGTTAGTTATGTTATACCGTGAAGTATAACATAAGAGATTTTCTGTTATGTCTAATTTAGAAGAGTCTCATTTTACCCATTCTAAAGAGAAAATATTCACGTGTGAACTATGCAACAAATCATTTTCAAGTGGGTTTAGTTTATATCGGCATTCTCGAGTTCACACCTCTGAGAAACCATTCTCTTGTCAAGTCTGCAGCAAAGGATTTTCTCAAAAATCTCACTTAACTATACACCTGCGAATTCATACTGGTGAGAAACCTTTTCCTTGTAAAGTGTGCAACAAAGGATTTTCTCAGAAATCTTCACTGGATAGTCACCTTCGAATTCATACCAAAGAGAAACCTTTCTATTGTGATGTGTGTAACAAACGCTTTTCTCATAAATGTCATTTGAAGGAGCATCTACGAAGTCATACTAATGAAAAACCTTTATCTTGTCAAGTGTGCAACAAGGGATTTTCTCAAAGATGTCATTTAATTACACATCTGCGAACTCATACTGCTGAGAAACCTTTTTCTTGTGATGTTTGTAAAAAGGCATTTTCTCAGAAAACATCTTTGGATAGACACTTTCGAGTCCATATTAAAGATAAATCTTTTTCTTGTGAGGTGTGCAACAAACGATTTTCTTGCGAATCTTATTTAAATGGACATATGCGGATTCATAAAGATGAAAAACCTTTCTCTTGTGAGGTGTGTAACAAAGCGTTTTTTAATAAATCTCATTTGAATAGACACTTGCGAATTCATACTGATGAAAAACCTTTCTCTTGTCAATTTTGCAGCAAAAGTTTCTCTCACAATTTTTCCTTGATTAATCACTTAAAAATTCATTCTCAAGAGATACTTTTGTCTTGAAAGGAATGCAACAAAGAATTTTCTCAAAAATTTTATTTTAATGTCACCAGCATCGATTTATTAAAGAGAATCTTTTGCTTTGCAACTGATGTAACAAGAAAATTATTTTAATATCATTTAAATTGTCGCATGTGTTCATATGTTATAGCAAAACTTTTCATTTGTTAAGTCTAATTTAAATGAACTTATTCTATCAAACCCAAGGTTGTAAGATATTTTTAAAAAATTCAGAAATATTTCGTCTATCATATTAATATGCAAATAAACTCTTTTTTCTTTTATTTATTTGAATATTTTTGTGAGTCAAGTTTAAATGTCTACACGTATAGTCATACTAGCAAATCCCGTGGTTTTGCACGCGTAATACTTGATTAATGCCAAGTGATATTTGTCTGTCTAAATTTTATTATTAGAAATAGCAGAAATAATTCAAAAATTAACATTTAAGCCACAGTTTCATTAAACTACATGACTGTATTGCATTAGACAGTAAAGCGATGAAATAAATGACACGAACTAAACAAATCCTAAATAAATGGTAATCTGAAAAATATTTTGAAATTTTTATGCTTAATCCATACGTTTGCTTCAGTATTTGAAGTTTTGAATTTTCTAGAAACCATTTTCTTAGTACGTATTTACATCTTTAAACTAATCATCGTAACGAATTCCAAACTTATTTTCTAACGTCTATCATCTCCCTAGGGCTAGTGGAACCAGCATAAAAAGCCTATTTTGAAGCAGGAATTGTCACCAGGCATTTGCCAGCATTAATTTTGAAATCGATTAGGTATTTCCTATTATTCTTTAGAAACGTAATTTCAAAGGCTTTTTTAGAAAGTTTCGTTGTCTCTGCTATCCCAGATGGTAGTGGCACCGGATTAAAATATGGTCTGTGTAGGATCAGGGATTTTCACCATTGATTCGCAACCACTACTTTTATAATCGGTTTATTATATCCTGAGGCTGCATAGAAAAAGTCATTTAACAATTTTTCAGAACGCCTTTCGTTCTTTCCCATCGTTTCACAATTTTTAAATTTCCAATTAACTTTTACCTGTTCTTAAAGGACAATTACATTTTATAAGTAACTATCATGCCATATTTAATTTTTTTAACCTCTTTAGCATCACAATAGTCGCAATTTAGAATGTTTTTTGCTCTTGGAATCTTTTGGTCGTAGTGGAGCGCACATAAAATATAATTTACATTTTAAAAGGCTCTATCACCTGAATTTGCAACCATTAGCTTTTTTAATCTATTTAGTATTTCATAAAATGCATAAAAAAATAATTTAGAACATTTTCCATTCATTTTATCCTTTTAAATTTGGATTTTTTTTTATTTGGTCAGTTTTTGGAAAGCATTTTTTTTTAAGTAATTGTCATGAAAAATTTTCAAATTTAAACACCTCAGTTTTACAAAAAACGCAATTTAGAACATTTTTATCATTACAATTCCATGTGTAGTGACAAGAAACTAAATTATAGCCTATTTTTTTGCAGGGACTATCACCATTAATTTGCAATCATTACCATTGTAATCGGTTTGATATTTGATGAGATTGCTTAGATATTGCAATTTAGAATGCTTTCCATGCATTTTCATCCCTTTTAAATTTCGAATTTTTTTTCGAAACTGTTGTTAAAATCATTTACTTCTTATAAGTAATTACAATGACAAATTTTAAATTACTTTCTGAGATTACTCACAAATCGGCATTTAGAACATTTTTAGAGCGCTTTTCGTGCATTTTCAACCTTTTTAAATTTCAAATTTTCTAAGAATTGCTATTAGATATCATGTATATCTAATAAGTAACTATCATGCCAAATTTCATGAATTAACTTTCTTCAGTAATACAAAAATTGCATTTTTAGAATGTTATTTACTCCTACTTTCTCTTTGGGGATAGTGGCAACCGACATAAAACTAGCCTATCTTGCAGCAAAGGTTGTCAACATCATTTTCACACTATTAATTCTTAAATCGGTTCTATATTTACTGAAATAGTATAGAATTCGCAATTTCGAACTTTTTTTCAGAATGCTTTTCTCACATGTCCCCATTTTAACTTTCGATTTTTTTTAAAAAATATTCTTAGGGATATTTACATTCTATAAGTAACTACCATATCAAATTTTATGTTTCTAGTCCTTGCCGTAAAAAAAACAAGTTGGAAATTGCACGTGAAGCGTAGCAAATGAGGTGCGTTCGTACGATAACGAAGTTTTAAAATATTCAGATCTTACTGATATAGTAGAGCGTACTTTGGATACAGTATAGTGGTCGAAATCTTTGTGTTCCTGTAAATATACAGGGATTAATTTTTATTCTACTTCATTAACGTATATCTTATTCATAAAATGTGAAGTAGTTTAATATAATTAAAACACCCCTCAAACAAAGTTTCCCCGTATAACATTGTTTAGTGGAATACATTTGTGTGGCCCTGTAATTTAATAATAAATATTCTTTGCATCACAGATTGTACAAAATGTATTTTAGTATATATTTCATAGATTCATGTCAATTCTGTTATGTTCAAATGAGTATAACACCATTAAAATGCATTTGGAACTTTTTTCCCCATTGATCATAATGTAACGGAATACTTTTGATTGTCCCTGTAATTGATCTGTCCATCCGATTTTCATAACATTTGAAATGACTCGACAAAATTATGTAATAAATATGTTTTAAATTTTAAACGATTAAAATGCAATTGAAACTTTTTTCCCCATTGACCGTAATGTAACGGAATCCTTTTGATTGTCCTTGTAATTGATCTATCCATCCGATTTTCATAAAATTTGAAATGACTCGACAAAATTATGCAATAATTATATATTTTAAATTTCACACGATTCGGTTGGGTAGTTTTTGCGTTGTTATATGCGGACGGACAGACAGACGGACAGACTGAGCGACAACAATAGGTGCTACGTATTTACATAATTACGAACGTACCTAAAAAGATGAAATTTAGAATGATTTTTTGCTTTTGCAACCTGGAGTTAGTAGAGACGGAATTTTACTATCGGCATAAAATAGAGCTTATATAAGAGCAAGAACTGTCTCCATCATTACACTAATGCCACTATCATTACTTTCTTCTATCTTTACAAGAAAAAAGTATTAGATTCGTAAAAAATTTCGAAATCCGGTTTTTGACAGATTTACACTTTTTAGGGGTCAGAGAACCCGAAAAACATGTTTTTACAAAATGTCTGTCTGTGTGTATGTGATAAAAGTTTTGTGGGAGCTCTATTTCAAGAACTAATGAACGGAATTTTAGATTCTGATAGACTTTAATATAAACTAGATCTGATTAAGTTTTAATGTATATCGCTGATCAGGTGGCGTTGATATTCTCAATAGTCATATATCAAGAACTATTGCATTGATTTCCATAAAATTTTAGATTTAGTTTATACTTGATATTGGTACTGATTAGGTTTTGGTACAAATCGCCCAACTTGTGGCGCTGTTTGGGTGCATTATTCGTGATTATCTAAAAGCTCTATCTCAAGAATAAATGCACGGAATTTTCTGAAACTTCAGATTCAGTTAGTATATAGATTAATGTTGTTTAGTTTTTGGTGTAAATTGCCCTACAGATGGCTCTGCTATGCTACATTTTTCACGATTTCGCAATAAATGTATTTTAAGAACTAATGCATGGATTTTTTATCAAACTTGAGATTCAGTTAGTACCTGATGAAAAAAAATATCCTGGTTAATTTTTGCTGTACATCACCCAACATGTGATGTAGTTTATGCAGATGTTTTTAAATGTTTTGCAATAGCTCGATCTTAAAAACTAGTGCACGGATTTTCATCAAACTTCAAATCAATTATAAGTTGACATAAGTTGTTGCTGACTAGATTTTGGTTTAAGCCACCTAACCAGTGGCGTTACTATGCTACATTTTTCAGGAAGTATTAACATGCATAAGATAGAAGAAAATTTTGGGATTGTCACAGCTGATTACTTTTTTAAATTGATTTGGTACTTCCTGAGATTGCATAGAATTCGCCATTTAGAACGTTTTTTAGAATGCCTTTGTACGCATTTTCATTCTTTTTATTAAATTTCGTATTTTTTAGGAAATGTTCTTAAAATTATTTATATCCCAAACCTAACATCCCAAATTTTATGTTTCTAGGACATTTAATCACACAAAACTCACATTTGTAACAGTTTTTGCTACAGCACCCCCTTTAATGTTGTGAAATCGTTATAATATGTAATCTATGTTAGAGCAAGGACTGTCATCATCATTTCGACATTATTATTTTGATAACGGTTCGTCACTTCCCGAGATTGCTCTAAAATCGTAATTTAGGACGCTTTTCGTGCTTTTTACTTCTTTAATTTCGTATTTTTAAGAAAATTTTCTTAGAGACCACTTATATCTTATTAGTAATTAAAATGTCAAATTTATTTTAAGGCCCTGCAGTAACACAAAAATCACATTACTAGGAAGTTTTTTTGTTCCTGTATCCAGGGGCGTAGCTTGAAATTTTTATTGGGGGGGGGGGGAGGGGAGAGAACCAAAATTTGGCGCCTTTTAATGTTTTGCCGCCCTTGGATTATTTGCACATTTTTTAGGAGAGAGGGGGATTAGTTATGCTACTTTTTATCTTTAGTTATTTATTCATGGCAATGGCATCTATTTAGGTGATATAAGTGATGCTGCCATGGTTAAATTTCCATTTTAAGCGTGCATGCACATGTGTGAATAAAATATCTCTCCCAGCTCTTGTTTTTTCAAGGTCTAAAAAGGCAATGTAGAATGTTTGAAGAGAATCCGAATCCTGGATCCTTAAATTCCTTTTCCTGACATGATACGAACAATTGTATTTGGAAGAAAAATAAAAATACAGAACGCAGAGTTAATTACAATATAGTTATAGTGGTTTCAAAGCCGCAGCTCCCCCCGAAACTTGCTGGTCAATATAATTGAATTTAGCCTTAAATTTTTTCTGGTGAGATCCTCCGAGATCGGGCCCACTACTATCACTTCCACCAATATAAAAAAGTAATGTTAAATCTCTCAATGAACATTCGACCCCTTTTCAAGGAAGTAACGGTGGTCTATTATACCAAGTATACTGAATATTCCAGTTCCTGTAAAATGGAATAGCATATTTTCCCTTTTATTATCTTAGTTCCCCAGTAAATACATATAAGTAAAAAAAATTCTGCATCGTACTACAGTTATAACACAAAACTTTAAAGCAGTTATTTTTTTCTAATGTGCATTTTTTAAATCGGTCGCAAGATTATTCTATTAATTATACAGTACATTAACGAGTACTTTTTTTCCCTGTCACTTTTTAACATTAAAAGACAGTCGTTCAAAGTAAATGTAAATTTCTCTTTTGACAATGACTACTTTAAATGCAAAAATAAATTATTTCTAAATCCCTTTATCCAATCAGTAGAATAAAATCTTATTTAACCCCTTAAGCAACATGTTCAAATTAGCAATAGTATGCTGAATACCGGATATCATTAAATTTCGTCAAAAGTAATTTATAACAATAGCAATTAGCGACGCCAAAAAGTCAGATGCATAGAACATTTCAATCTCGATTTAAAATAAAGACATATACACATATATTTTGGAATTTCAGATAGAAGAGTTCACTTTGCACGTCGGTACATCGTGATGTTTATAGAATTAATTGAAAACTGTTAGTTTTCAGATAAATCAAATTTAAGCTGTAATGTCTACCGCAAGGCAGAAAGAAGACCCATCAGAAGAGTAACAATAACTTGAAATGTATAAGTACAATTTATAAAATATAACAAAATTATATTTAGGAATTATATTATAAAACAAAAGTAGCGCCAAAAAAATCTATTGTTCAGTTGAAAACATTTTTTTAACCACTTGATCAGTAACCCTTGCAAGAGTGGAATCCGTGCCACTTGATCACTAACAATGCATTTTTAATTGTAATGTTACAATTTGAAATACAGTGTTTTATACGATAAAATCTGTGAAAGTGCAATATGGGGATACCAAAAACCTAATTAAAATAAATAAATAAATAAATAAATAAAATAAAATAAAAAACATGTAAAACTGAATATTTGTTTGGTTCCATTCGATTGCATATTACTATGTTTGATTGCCTTTTCGAAAAATTCGCTTATTTCATTATGTTTTCTTTTTTTTTTGTATGTAAAAAATAGTCTAAGAATGCCACATTAATAATAAGAATTGTAGGTGCCTAACGGCGACTTTAAACCTTCCATGGCGCCTTTTTTGAAACCATCTTTTTTAGGTGCCTGACTGCGCCTCTAAACCTTCTGTGGCGCCTTTCTACTAAAACATATTATAGAACCATTCAAACGCATTACAGTCGTTTCCGTGCTTCTTTTCCCTTTCTATCTATTTCTAAGGGTGACCAACAACTACTATAAGAAGGAAATAATTGTACATCTATCCTGGAATTCATTACAAGTCTGTTTTTGAATTTTTTTATTTCGGATGCATAAATTTTCTTCGGGATAGGTAGGGATGGCGGAATAGAGGTAGTAACAAGTCTAAAATTAAGTGCCTTTTTCATGTTTTGTAAGTGAATAATAACTTACTTTCTAATTTTCCATTTAAAATTAAGTTATTTTATAATTACTTGTTTCTACTAACAAAGCCTTTTTTACGGGCGCCCAACGGCGCCCTTAAACCTTCTTTGGCGCCCTACTACATTAACATATTGGGAGGGGAAGCTCCCCCCTAAAGCTACGTCCCTATCTGTATCTCCTTTGATTAGTGGCATCAACATAAGATATAGCTATGTTTGATTCGGGGCGAAAACCATCGTTTTAGTACCATAACTTTTGAAATCGGTTGAGTAATTCCGGAAATTATCCCATACAAATAAACAAACATTATCTCTTTATAATATAATGTATTTAGGTGTAGATTAATAAAAAAAATTCTCAGTTGTGAAATGAAGGATTTTTATTAAAAATATAATTACGTATTTTCTTGTTCTTTTAAAAGTATCAATCATGATATAACGATTAGTGATTAATAAAGTAGTTGTATTGTTACCAAATTCAAATTGACTAACATCTTTTCTTTCTTAAATATCTTAATATGTGATGCATTAAATGTGTTAATTTTTTATTGTTTGATATCAGCATCTAACACTAACTGGAATAAAATGTATTGTGCACATTTTAAAGTATTATGTATTTTTTTAAATCTTCGATAAATAAACTTGTTAAATCTCAAACATGTGTTCAGTACTAAAGACAGATAAAGGTATTGTTTGTGCCAGCACTGTGAAACATTTGAGTAACGTTACACCATAAAATGGGTGGCAGCTTTGCTACCTCCAATTTTAAGAAGTATTTTAACCGATATAACCAGTGTAACACTGTAATGTTACACCAGTAATATATGTTTACATTACACCATTATATAGGTGAAACAAAAATCACACCATAAAATTGGAGGCAGCAAAACTGCCACCCATTTTATGGTGTAACGTTAACAAATGTTTTACAGTGAGTATCTAAACTTAAAAGGAGTTTTTAGGGACTGATTTTGTTCTATGTTTATGTATATCCTGGTGACTGCACATAGCAGGATGAATGAAATTGCATAATATATAAGTGATACGTTGCATATCTGTCACAAACATAAGAATTTCTGAGTATACCCCAATTCAGCATACTTTGACTGTTCGTCCCTCGATAGTACATGATGTACCGTTATAAAAGAATCAACTGCACATCTGTTAGCAATAATACAATTTCAAATGGAAAATATTGAATAGTATAAAGTTTGTATTTTTGCGAATCATATTTCTGTTCAAGTTCCTTATTATTGGTAATATTCACGATTAATTTATGAACATATTTCTAAAAAATTATTATCAGGAATTCTGCTTATATTATTTAATTCATTATCCAAATTATTTTCTATGTAGTATTTTATGTATAATATAAAACAATAGCATTTCAGAATTTTCACTAATGTGTTTATTAGTAATTTAAAATTATAATTCGTTAAAACATCACACCACTCTCATAATTAAAAAAAAATGCTAAATTATTTTTTTAATTACTTTCTTTATATCTAGCCTATTTTACATTCTTAAAAGTGCTTTTCAGATTCTAAAGATCCAGTCGTGAGAAAAAAGTAAACAACCCCTACTAACTCATCAACAATTCATCATGGAAAAAAATTACTAGTACCGAACGATTAGAAATAAAGTGTACTTTAAAATGGTGTAGATAAAATTTGCTTAGATATCAATCTACATATTAAAAGAAACTTAAACTTTATCTTTTCAATAGCAATACCCAATTTTAACATAATACGTAGTATGAGCAGGGACGTAGCTAAAAGTTAACAATAGGGGGGAGGGCTCATAATTTTTTCATACTCTCTCTGACGCAGAAAGATAAATAAGTGCATATTCACATTGTGGGTGTTATGTTTCTTATTAAACTGTTGTCATAACTTTATTTTATGCTAAGAAAAGTATAGGATGATGAAAATTTTGAGTGTATAACTGGTGCAAAATTAAACATCATGTTAGCTTCATACTGCAAATAAAGATGAGGGAATGTTGAAACATTTATTTTAGATACAATTTAGCAATTTTGCAAAACTGTGAAAGGGTCTCATTACTAAATTAGATTTTTGAATAGAATTTCATTTGGTATTTCGGAACAGAAATTCATTGAGTGATCTTGGAATCTTTTCCATAGGGGGGGGGGGGGGGGCTGAGCCGCCCATAGCGCCCCCTTAGCTACGGCCCTGAGTATGAGACAACGTAAACGTCCCACGGGGCTATGTCCAGTTGATAGGGGGATGTGGAAGCACATTAGAGCGAGTTTTGACGAGGAATTGTTTTATCAGTTGGTATCGATGTGCTGGTGCGTTCTCAAGCAGAAAGTACCATTGTCTGACCTCAGTGAAGATTGTCCAACGCGTTTAACGTCTTCGATGGATTCATTCTCGATACTCTTTAAAACGATGATGCCATTCATATACCTGGTGTCTCACCATGGTATATTCATCATACACCTTTCTTAGCATTTTCAAAGTCTCCATTGGTGTTTTACCGAATCGTTGACGGAATTTAATGCAGAAACGCTATTCAAGAAAAGCCATCTTTCTTACGTGGCGGAGCAGAGATAAATAACTTCCGAAGATATTAGCTGTGCAAGCGGACGTGGTCCAAACCAACATCAGCAACAATGGAGGGTTGGGAGAATCATTTCAGGCAGTTTTACGTTAGGCACTTACTTTTGTTGTCAAAAAAGGCCGCTTTCCCCGAAATTTTAATCGTACTACGTATTTAAAACTGGGTCATTCCAAAAATAAAGGTCCCTTTTGAGAAAAATTTTTCCATTTAAAAGGAAATAAAAATTTCTTTCAGAGGGTTGTATACTTATTCAAGAATATAAATTGAATATCAGCAGCACACTTTTAAAGATATTTATCGCTACACTTACAAGGATCCTACACTCCATACGGGCATACTCCGAAAAACCTGAAAAAATTACAGAATGTTCTTCTCATATGGATATATACGTTTATAAAAAAATTTCGGCGGAGCCTCCGTACCCTGTTCGTAAAAAAATAATGAAAATTTCATTATTTGGCGATTTATCATCGGTTGGCGATGAAAAGCAATGAAATTTTTTTTTTAATGTCAAATGCATTTTAAAGGAAAATAAGTATCAAGTTTAACATGTTTAGATAAATTAAATATCTTTGGTTTTGTCAGTTTTAGTTTGTTATAGGTATAATTTCGTTATATTGATATTTATGTGTATTTATATTCACATTTAACCGTCAAAATTTGAGATTTAAAACGAAATTCAAATTTAAATTAATTAAAATTGTTTCAAGTTCAAAGTCTAGTTGAGCATTGTCAATTCGATTTTGTTGCTATGGAAACTTCTGGCTTTTATTATTGAATACGCTGAAAAGTATGAAAATAATTTTACTAAATAAGATTTTTTTATATATGAAAATATTTTTTTCAGAGGTAAATTAAATAACTACAGCAAAAACAATATATATATATATATATATATATATATATATATATATATGCAATTAATATATATATGTGTATAATATATTAAACTCTTTTATTGTTTATGTTTAAATTCATTAAATACCATTTACACGGATTCTAAAAATCGAAAAGTTTTCAGCTGCGTTAAAATAGTTTGCTTTTGGCGAGGAAAAGTGCTGCTCGCCAAATCGTGTGACAATTTCGTCTTTTCACGCCAAATATTCGAAAGTATTTTATTTTTTTACATATTTTCTACAGCAATTTCGCCGCTAATTTTTACTGATCCTTTATTACATACATGAGTAGTTTAATTAGTATTTTTTTTTCAAAAAATCTGAGTATGCACAGTATGGAGACTTCCTTGTTAGAAACACACACATTGGCTGAAAGATGCCTCTGTGTTACCATATTTTGAATAATTTTCTCATTTTTTCTTATTAGAGTAAAGAATTACTTTTACAATATTAACACTTTGATATAAATGTTCTTTTTTACTGCCATATAGTTTTTTGTTTATAGGTACATATTTTCATGATATAGGCACGTTATGTCCCCTGTGTTACCCTTTTTTGTATTCTTCCTGCATAAAACTTCATATAACTTGGTAAAAATTACTCTAATATAATAAAATTATAGTAAAACTTGTTTATACATATTAGCCAGTGCATATTATACAACTGATTCATAAGAAAGTTTTTTCTCTTTTGTTCTGATAAAAGAAATGTCAGTAACACAGGGGGCAATAAAGTAACAAAGGGGACATTTTAATTTAACAATCTTAAAAGTATGTATTAATTAAAAATGTATTTCTGATATAGATCAACAAATGCACAAAAAACAGGATATTCTGTTGCATTTCATTCTTAAACTTTGTTTTTTTTTTTGTCCCTTAACAATATGGTTACCAACATCATGGTAATACAGGGGACTAGCAACACAGGAGATAAAAAAGAAATACATTATCACCCATGTATTACGATTTTCATAGAAACAATGCAAAGTTAGATGGAATAGTTTCTTTTAATTAAGACACACAATTTAAGCATCAATAAATAAAAAATTAATAATTAATCAAAGTAAATACATAGTAGCACAGGAGGCACATGAAAAACACACCTACCTTCAAAAATCACCTTTGCTTAAATAATATGCTTCAAAATTTAACAAATGAGGAAAATGACTACCTAGGATAAATGCTAACTCTAAAAGTACATTAATGACTACTGTTAACAACATTTAGGTTGCAACTTCTTGTTTTAATATTAAGAAAAAGGTAGCAGTAACACAGGGGACAAAAATTAGAGGACACGTGAATTTTTCTTAAAAAGTAAAAAAAAAAAAATAATTTAAAGTATGTAGGGATAATATTAAGACAACAAAGACATAAAAAATCCTGAAAGATAACATAAACGATACATACAGTAAAACAAATGGGGTTTAAAAATCAAAAATTGTTCTTGGGACATGGTTTTTTACAGGACACAATTATTAAGAAAGTTATTTGAATAACAATAAATGCAATTTATCTCAAATTTAAAAATTGCATTAAAGAAGAATATCTTTCAAATATCTTTTCCAATATTTAAATTTTATTTTGAAACAGAGTTTTAGAAAATATAAATAACAATACAAAATATCAGACACCCAAAGGGTGCTTTATTTTTGGAATGACCCAACTACGCCTATACACTAAATTTCAAGTAATTTGAATGATAAGTTTTTGAGTTATAAGCGTTCAAAATTTAGTGCTTCTAATGTTAAATTACATTTTGATATTTTTATTAATATTTCCTGAGATTATACTTCTGAGTGCTAATTTTTTATGTATGAATAATACTAAAATATACAAACATAAATACGCTGAATTTGCAATTTTTTATAATTTTATGATATGAATTATGGAATTAATATTCGAAAACATTATGAATTGCAACTTACAATTTTTTTGATGGATTTAGTGTGTCCTTATTTTTTTATGGAAATCCAAAATTTCATTTTTTTCTTCTAAGTAGTTATAAAATTATGCTTAAAAAGGGCAAAATGAGGGATTAAGCCGTCTAGGATAGATGTGACTAGATATTTGGAAACTTCTTATGCTATCTTGTAATCTAGCAATCTCCAATTAATGCTCGAATACCGAACTTCAATTTAGATACAACCTTTAAAATATCCTTATTTTAAAATAATTAATTTATCGGAAACTTATCGTATGAATAACATGAAAAATTGTTTTTAGGCTAATTGGTGTGTGTAGAATTCATTTAATGCTGTCACGCTGTCAGATTTTGGTATTGCTATTGGAAAAGCAAAGTTATTGGCTCGCTTTAATATGTTGATGCCCCTTAAGCAAGTTTTCTATGCATCACTTAAAAGTACACTTTACTTTTTAGTATTACTAACTTTATTCTACAATAATTTATTGTGGCGTTAGTAGGGAGGGGGTGTTTACTTTTTTCCCCACGACTGTACATTAGGGTGGTGCGAAAAAAACAAAAGTTTTTATTTCCGAATCGCTATAGTGCGGAAAAGTTGCGATTGGTAAATACAAGAAAAACTAAAATTTTTTTTTTTGAAATCGGACATTATCTTCCGATCGCGCAAACCACCTAAAAATTGAAAAAAATTGAAAAATTCCGATTTTTTTCAATTTTTAAAAAAAATATTACATATACATATATTTTATCACTATAGTGATAAATATTTGCATATTGTACTGTTTAATAATAATATAAAAATAAATTGCGTTTAAAGAAAATCTTCCGATCGCGCAAACTCATTAAAAATCGGGAAAAATTCAATTTTCAGTGATTTTTGATGCATTAAGAAAATAATTAAGTAAGTTCAATTTGCGGTCTCATGTTAAAATTTAAATATAAATTAATACTATTGTGCATGTTATGCTATTTTTGAACAACCGAGATCTTACCACAACAAGATCACTGCAAGGTTTAGTAGTTCTTTAAGGTTTAGAGTTTCGCCCGCATCCTGTTAGCCACGTTGCGAAAAATCGTTGAAGTGGCCTTACGTGTCCACATGCTTCTATCCCCAACCTCGTCCACTTGCACAGAGCGCCATTTCGTATCAGAGAGCTCGTGAACGAATTTCGTTTGTTAATTGGATGTATTGTGTTATTAAAAATACATTAACATGTGACAGGGACACGAATCTGGATACGTCGTTGACAAAGAAAATTACTAGACAATCTTTTCATTGCCCTATATTCGGTCATCCAAGAGATTTTCTGCCAAATATTCTTCCAAAGCACGAAGATGTTCTTCAATGCTACCTTGAGGAGAGGTCTCTATTAGCAAGTAAATTCAACATCATTAAAGTGAGTTTCTCATTTGTCAGCAATACAGTGGCACAAAAAATAAAATATATTTATTAGAAGGCGTCAATCCAAAAAGTGTTTGATTGTAGAATCATTTAGCTAATTAATGCCTACTACGATAATATTCTAAACTAACGAAATCTTATATTCGAGACAAGGAATAGCCAAACTTTATAAAAAAGTTTGATGAATTTAAAAAACAAGAAACTCAACTGTGTGATATTTCAGCCTGCAAACGTGTAATGAATTTATATTGCTCCTGTAAAAAGTCACCAGATCTGAGGGAGTGTCTAATTGAGAGTAATTGTACGTCTCAAAAACACAACAAAATTCCAGTCATTGAGCATAGATTTATCTACCTCCAGAGAAAGGACGGAACGGGGAAAATTGGTACTAAAGATTAAAAAAACGAAGAAAAACTGAGTACAAGACTTGGAAGACGAAACTATATATTGAAAAAGCAACCTTCCAAATTTGTTGAAGCGAAAATAAAAGATCTTGAGCATTTAGATGAAATACATGATAATTTTAACGCTAATGTAGGTATATGTAAAATATCATTACCATGACGGATACAGCCTATCAGATTTAAGAAGAAGAAATTACCATGGCAAATGAAAGTGGAGTTACAATCTACATCTTTACATTGCGATCGCAATGGTGTATCTGACAGTGCAGGTGCTTCTAAAGCGTTGAGTGTACTAGAAGATATTCCTGTAATAAATAAAACAGATGCTTTTCAAGTTATTGACCTATACAAAATTAGAAGAAAACAAACAGAAAGAAAAAAATTACGGCAAAGTCAAGTGGAATCAGAAGAACCACATGACATACATTTTGATGGAAAAAAGGACGATTATTTAGTTATCCTCCTCAGTCCTGAGACAAATATCACGATGGACAATATACACTGTTTAAAATTACTATAAACCATCTTCAAACATGTATCATTCTACATATCAATGCGTGTTATATGGACGCATTTATTGAAAAAGTCTAGAAGTATTTTTAACGATTTTTGAAGTATTTAAATTCTTTTAAAGGATTTCCTTTAGTTTCTCGTACAGGCGCTATATTCGTGAAGAACATTTGACAAAAAAATCTCTTGGGGATGGCAAAATATAGGACAATGAAAAGATTGTCCAGTAATTTTCTTTGTCAACGACGTATGAAGATCCGTGTACCTGTCACATGTTAATGTATTTTAAATAACACAATACATCTAATTAACAAACGAAATTCGTTCACGGGCTCACTGATACGAATGGCGCACTGTGCAAGTGGACGAGGTTGGGGAGAGGACACATAGGGCGACTTCAACGCTGTTTCGCAACGTGGCTAACAGGAGTTGCGCGAACTACTAAACCTTTTCGCCCTGCTGCGATATCGTCGTGGTAAGATCTCGGTTGTTCAAAAATAGCATAACATGCACAATAGTATTAATTTATATTTAAATTTTAACATGAGACTTCAAATTGAACTTACTTAATTATTTTCTTAATGCATCAAAAATCACTGAAAATTGAATTTTTCCCGATTTTTAATGAGCTTGCGCGATCGGAAGATATTCTCTAAACGCAATTTATTTTTTTATTATTATTAAATAGTACAATATGTAAATATTTTTCACTATAGTGATAAAATATATGTATATGTAATATTTTTTTAAAAATTCTGAAAAGATCGAAATTTTTCAATTTTTTTGAATTTTTAGGTGGTTTGCGCGATCGGAAGATAATGTCCGATTTCAAAATTTTTTTTTAGTTTTTCTTGTATTTACCAATCGCAACTTTTCCGCACTATAGCGATTCGGAAATAAAAACTTTTGTTTTTTCGCACCACCCTACTGTACATTTTAGATTTGCAACAGTACTTTTCTTATGTTTAAGGAGACACAGTAACTTTAAAATCATCTGTTCAATTTTGAATAATATTGCAATAAGGTAATATCCCCAGTAATTGGCAGGCACCAGTGATTGGCACATCCTACAAAAATGTCCTAAAATAATATTTATATCCAGTATTTTTAAAATGCAAGACCATATACGAGTTATATACTCATTTACTTTACAGATTATAACTTTGATTTATGCTACTAAATGACAATAGTGCCTAGGAAAGAGAAACAATTATAGCTTGTATCAAATTAGCCATTTTTGTTGCAAATGCTTCTTCTCTAGCTTAAGAAAGGCATGCATTTCAATTTATTATTATCTGATTTATAATATATTTTTAAATTTCATTGAAAAAGGTTTTATTTAGTAGAAAAGGTTTACTTTAATTGTGTAAAAGTCAAAGTGCCAATTACTGGTAATTACAGCAACTTTTTATAAATATATTTTTATAAAAATACTTTTTCAAATATTTTTGCTTTTAGTGGACAAAATAGATGCACAGATATGCACTCTTCGATTTAAAAATATTTGCAAGTAAATATTTTATTTCTTGGTAATGAAAATAGAAGTAAGTTTAAAGACAAATTCTTAATGTGCCAATTACTGGGGATGTTTCCCTATATAGGTGTGGAACAATACTCACTCACATTCAAAAATCAAAGAAAAAAAATCTTCTAGAATAGTTTACTAAATTTTTTTTTTTTTTTAATTAACTTTTCGAAAAATCTTTACTACTTTTATAAATAGGAATACTTTTGCTTCGATTTTTCCCCACTTACATTAGAATATACTACATAAAACTGTGCACGTATTTTTCCCATGTATGGGATTTTACACTTAATAGGATTTTTTTCTCTCATAAATATTAAAAAATGAAGGAAATTCAACAAACTCGCAATTTAAATTTAAAAAAAAAAACTGTAAACTTTAATGTTAAATTCGTGGCCAAAAATATTTAAATACACCATGGAAAACATGCAAAAAAAATTAAACCTTTATTTAAATTGGCAAAAGAACCTTAGTTGTTATGAAAAGAAGCAAGTTATAAAAATAAGAACATGGAGAAAAATCAGTTTGAAGTTTTCATTTGTATGGGTAATTGTGCTGGATCTATTAACAAAATTTATAATACCGTATTTACTTGTGTATATCTCACACGCATGTATAAGGCACGCCCCTACTTTACAAGTAAAAATGGCGATTTCTTACAATCTTGTCTATAACTCGCACCATAAATTTGATACGCTAATAAAGAATGACCAAATTAATTTCAGTAAAAAAAAAAAAGAAAAAAAAAAGTCTAAACAAATATTACACCAGACCAGACAACAAAACGAAAATGCATCTTTAGCCTTTTGGTTGTAAGAGAATGACGGGAAATAGGATAGAGTGACGGTAAAGAGAATTAGCGTTTAGATAATGTCATTCGTTCTGTTGTATGAAAAATTGCAAAAAATGAAATAAATATGCAGTAATACTTCAATTAAGTAACTTTTTCTGAGTTTTAATATCTTCTTTGAATAATTTCTTGCTTCATATGTATTGTTTGAGTTCTGGCATGTGTTTGACTACATCCAACAGTAAAAAAATATTCCGTGTATAAGGCGCACCTAGGAGTTTTGCCGTAATTTTTTGGAGAAAATGTGCACCTTATACACCAGTAAATACGGTATCTCGTGATATAATTGCTGTAAATATAGAAATGAGGTATCAAAACATTCACAATTAAAGAAGCTTTCAGTAAATATAAAACTAAAGAAAATCAATATTTTATATAATATTTCTCATCAATCAATAAAATCAATATTTTTCAAAGTACTGTGTCCCCTTAACCCTTTCTTGCGCAGTGTTGCCGGGCCGGCAACACCTAATTTTAATTCCAAACTTGCAAACGGCACCAGTAATATTTTAATATAATTTTGCTTTTACAATGAAAGCTTAAATTAAGGAATTCGTAATATCTTGACAAGTCCTTTATAAATTCTAGTGTCAATCGACAATTTCTCATTTTACTAATAGAATTTGCTTGCGGCGGAAAGGGTTAACAGAAAGAAGAGAGAGCGCTACG
>CAXHSM010000670.1:0-25000 GCA_964019185.1 Maratus speculifer
TTGAGCTGCAATTGGTATGAAGAACAACACAACAGTGGACTGGAATAGCTATTTGAGAGAAGTTTGTGAAAATGTTTTATGTTCATGACCAAGTAGCAAAATCAATGGACCTAATAAAATTATCGAAGTACACGAAAATCGTTTTACCAGAAAAAAAGCAATGCGGGATGTGTTTGAAAAAATTTCATCTCGAGAATATTATATCGATGTTATATTTTTAAATATGCTCAATTTACTATTGAAAACGTTTTTTCTTTTCTTTTTCAAGTGTTTCAATTCATGTGATTTTCATTTTGTGCCAACTATTACTCTTGATGACAATGGTGCCCGTATAATGGAAAACTATCTGGATTTTTTCAATACCTTGCTACACTGTAAAAAAAAATTCAAGAGGTTACTAAAAATTTTTTAGTAAATTGTATTCTACAGAATTTTTTAGTAACCATTACAAACTTTTTTTTTTTTTGCAAGTGAAACAAGCATTTCTTTTGTAAACTGAACAAAAGAATATTTTGTATAACTAACTTAAATTTTTTTAGTATGAGCCACCAAGCAAATTTTAGTAATAGCTCCAAAATTATTTTTAATAACAATTACGTGCGTCCGAAGGGCAGGAGCTTCCTTCGAGCTGCCTCCAGACTTCTGAAGCGATAGATTTTCGTCAAAAACGCAATAGATGGCAGCACCAAACATTGCGACCAGCTCCAACAGGAAATTCATAACCCCTTTATTACTTACACTACATACATTCGGGGCGTACTTGGCGCTGTCCAGTATTGAACCCGGGACCTTTTAGCCTGGAGTCCGTTACTATAACCACTATGCTATCGAGGCCATGCCAAGTGAGTTTTAGTAATAGCTATTAAAAATATAAAACTATTAACTCTTATTCGTTGCTAACTTTTTTCTAGTAATTCTTACAGATTTTCTAGTAACCGACTAAGATTACTAAACATTTTTTAGTAATTACAAGGATTACTAAAGTTTTTTTAGTAGATCGACCCTTTTTTTTTGCAGTGTAGTCATTAAAAAATGTTTTTATTTTGTTACTTTGGAATGCCATTTTGGCACATTATTTAACAGTTTTTGTGAAAGAAAATGATTTTGCCAGAAAAAAAATTATTTGTATCATTATTTGATAAAGTTAAAGAAAATAAAACACGGCAAAACTAAAAGAATTAAGAAATTTTCAAAGTTTATATTCTTCTATATTTAAAAATATTTCATACACGTTTCTATCGACATATTTTATGTAAATGGCTAATAGCATTCTTTATTAAAATTCTAAGAACTAAAATTCTAAAAAAATACAGAGTAAAGAAAGAGTGAAATATAACTATACTAAATAAACAATATGACTACTTAATTATTCACAAGAAATTTATTACTTAATTGGTGCAAATATATAGAAGTTTATAAAACATTTAAAACTTTTCAAGATGTTAAAATATTTATGTCAGAAGATGTCAAAAATTCTAGCGCTTTCAGCTAAACAATAGCCATCATCATGGTAAACTATTGTGACTTCAAAAATGGTAATATATAGGAGGGTGAAACGACAAATAATAGAGAGGGAAGAAAGGAAATAGAGAGGTTTCCACAGACACGAAAAAAGGAGGGGGGAAATGAGTTTTTTTGCTCTTAATTTTATTTTTGCTTGTGTTATTCTATCTATGTGTTCAAGTTCGGGTTTCATGCCTTCACTCATAAAAATCGAATAATTGCACGCTGTTCCTCTTTTGTGCGACTTTGTAGGGTGCAATCATCTTTAATCAGCTGTTCCGTACCTACCTTCAACCCTAACTACCGGCAGTGCGCCGTGCTACCAGCTCGGGAAGACTTCACGTGCCGTGTCAGCACATTTCCGGTCAGCTAGAACGTAAAAAAATTATTTTAGTGATACTTTTGCGTTTTTAATTTGATGCCCCTCGTATTTTAACTGTTTTTAAATTTAGAAAATTGAAGCATTTTCATTTGCTTAAAAAATAAGATTACTAACCGAAATTTATTTCAACTGAAATGCTTTTTCTTTTTAAAAAACAAACACTGAGAAAATAAATTGAATTTGTACAGTGTTTAAATTATATGTTTTAGAATGTACGATAACACATGAACTAATAATAAACGAACTCATTGAAAACTGACTGAGTGATTTAAAAATATACTGCCTGTATATAAGTAGTAAAGACAGTAGTTAAGCTTGTAAAGAAAATTGTTAATAAAATGCGTAAGTAAATTAAACAGAAAACATTTGCTATTTAACTGACATTACAAATTTATACAAATTTACAGCATTTATTTAACAGAATTTAAGAAAAAGAATAAAGATAAATGCTACAACAAAAATGGTGTTCTTATATAATATCTGATATATATATATACATATACAGGGTGTCCCTAAACTAATGGTATTACGCTAGGGGGTGATAGAACACATCAAGACAAGTAATAGTAAATAGGAATCCAAGGATCCCAAACGTTTTCCAAAGGAGATAGCCGCCATTAAAGTTTGGGGTCCAAAATTTCGAATACACATAAAAAAACCCAGAAAAATTGGCCGATTGATTTGCGGTTTTCACTAAAACTATTCTTTATGTTGGTATTTTCTTGAAAATAAATTATAAAGATAAATTTCGAAAAATGCTGATAGAGGGCGCTTTAGACGTTGAAGTAACGAAAAACTATTTTTTGCCGTGATTTTTTGCATCTCATTAAATGGTTTCGCAAGCTTAGACTTAAACTTAAATTTTGAGTTCAAAATCTGAAGAGTTGGGAGTGATTAAGTAGCACAAACTTAACTGTGTTCAGAGGGCTTAAATTTCAAATGATTATAAAAAATGGAAAAATTGGTCGATTGATTTGCGGTTTTCACTAAAACTATTCTTTCTGTCGGTATTTTATTGAAAATGATTTAAAGATAAATTTCAAAAAATGCCGATAGAGGGCGCTTTAGACTTTGGAGTAACGAACAACCATTTTTTACGTTATTTTTTGCATCTGATTAAATGTTTTCGTAAACTTAGACTTAAATTTAAATTTTGAGCTCAAAATCTGAATAGTTAGGAGTCGTTAAGTAGCACAAACTGAACTGTGTTCAAAGAGTTCAAATTTCAAATGATTATAAAAAACGGAAAAATTGGTCGATTCGTTTGCGGTTTAAAATAAAACTATTCTTTAAGTCAGTATCTTCTTGAAAATAAATTTTAAAGATAAATTTCAAAAAATTCCGTTAGAGGGCGCCTTAAACTTCAGAGTAACCAACGACTAATTTTAACCGTTATTTTTGTATCTAATTAAATGCTTTCCAAAACTTATTAAATGTTTTCGAAATCTTAGATTTAAACTTAAATTTTGAACTCAAATTCTGAATCGTTGGGAGGGGTTAAGAAGTGCAAACTGAAATGTGTTCAGGAGTTGAAATTTAACCCTCCCCCCCTCCATCGAACGCAGTTCACTTTTGCGCTAGTTAAACACTCGCAATGATTCAGAATTTGATCTCAAAATTTAAATCTAAGCATTTGAAAGCATTTAATGAGATTTACAAAAATAACGCTAGTCCAATGTCTAAGGCGCCCTCTATCGGCATTTTATGAAATTTATCTTTAAAATTTATTTTCAAGAAAACACTGATTTAAAGAGTAGTTTTAGCAAAAACCGCAAACGAATCGACTAATTTTTCCATTTTTTATAAGCGTTTGAAATTTGAACCCTCTGAACACAGTTCAATTTGTGCTACTTAACCAATCCCAACTATTCAGGTTTTGAGCTCAAATTTTAAGTTTAAGTCTAAGTTTACGAAATATTTAATCAGATGCAAAAAATAATGTAAAAAATAGTTGTTCGTTACTCCAAAGTCTAAAGCGCCATCTATCGGCATTTTTTGAAATTTATCTTAATAATTCATTTTCAATAAAATACCGACATAAAGAATAGTTTTAGTGAAAACCGCAAATCAATCGACCATTTTTTCCGTTTTTGATAATCATTTGAAATTTAAACCCTCTGAACACAGTTAAGTTTGTGCTACTTAACCACACCCAACTCTTCAGATCTTGAGCTCAAAATTTAAGTCTAAGCTTGCGAAATCATTTAATGAGATGCAAAATATAACGGCAAAAAATAATTTTTCATTACTTCAAAGTCTAAAGCGCCCTCTATCAGCATTTTTCGAAATTTATCTTTATAATTTATTTTCAAGAAAATACCAACATAAAGAATAGTTTTAGTCAAAACCGCAAATCAATCGACCAATTTTTCCGTTTTTTATGTGTATTCGAAATGTTGGACCCCAAACTTTAATGGCGGCTATCTCCTTTGGAAAATGTTTGGGACCCTTGGTTTCCTATTTCCTATTACTCGTCTTGATGTGTTCTATCACCCCCTAGCTTATATACCATTGGTTTAGGGACACCCTGTATATATATATATATATATATATTTATATTTAAATAGCTTTAACATATTTCTTGCCAAGATGATATATATTACAAATTTTATGCATTAAATATAAATAAGAAATTCGTTATTACATATAGTAAGTTTTATCAAGGACAGCAATTTTTCCATCCAGGCCTTCTTTTCTAATCAAGGCCTAAGAGATTTATTTCCTTGTTTTCTCCGAGCTATTTAGACGAATCGTATATTAAAACTTTCCTTTTTGCATGAAAATAAAATTAATAAATACTGAAATTTATTTAAAACGAAAGCAGTAATCTTACTTAAAAAAGTAATCATACCGGAATATATTAAATTTGTAGAAAGAGAAATGTTGCTTTGGGCAATGAGAAAATATAAGAACTAATATTGAACGAGTTGTTTGAGGATGAATTATAGTAATGCTGGCACGTAAATGGAGGAATTTGCTGATTTAGAACAATAATTTTTCAGTAAAAGTTAATATTTTCAGAATAATATTTAAATATAATCTTATTAATTTAAGGAAATGTATTATCTACTTCTGTGTTTTTTATTTGTTTCAATATTGTGTTAATTTTTATTTAAAAACTAATGGCTCTTTTCCGAATACAAAATGTGCCTAATATGAATAAAAACAAATGGTGAAGATCCAACGAACAATACAATGGACATGAAAAAAAAAAATGTTTATTCTTTAAAATATGTATAAAAATTACTTAAACAGCGATGCCGTTTCATTGATACGATATTTACAATTAGATGTATGTAGCATTAATATTAAAATTGTTATAAAATGCACATAAAATCAGCGTTTAAACTTTCTGATTACCTTTATCAGTATTTCTCTTGTCTTCTACGACTTTCGAATTATTAAAACACATACTTAGCTGCAATTTTTTTAATTATTTCGACCTACAGGTAGTCGCACTAGAATATTTTATGTAATGGGCAGCAGGTATTTACAAGCTCCAATTAAAATTAAGTATTTTATATAAAAAATAAAAATGTCCAATTCGTTTTCAAAACAGATTTTATTCTATAACTATAGTAGATTTTACATAACATTTAAAAATAATTTTAACATATTTCTTGCAAGGCAAAAGACATATTATAAATTTTATACAGTAAACATAAGTAAGAATTTCGCTACATATACTAAGTTTTATCAAGCATAGCATTTTTTCAAAGACTAAAAGATTTATTTTACTGTTTTCTTCGAGCTATATATAGACGAATCTTACATTTAAAACTTTCCATTTTGCATTAAAAAAATTAGCAAATACTAAAACTTATTTAAAACAAAAGCATTTATCTTATTAAAAAAGTAATTATGACTGAAATTTATTGAATTTGTAGAAAAAGAAAATGTTGCTTTGGGCAATGAGAAAGTATAAGAACTAATAATAAACGAGTTGTTTGAAGATGGAATTATAGTAATGCTGGCACGTAAATGGAAGAGAATTGTGTTTGAGTTAAGTAATTTAAAAAGAGATGAGTTTTCTATTTAAAGAAATATATGTCTTTACAGTGTTTATTTAATAGAATTTACAAGAAGAAATGAAGATTAATTTTACAGTTTAAAGGGTATTTATAATATAAGTAATAGAATAAATATATTTTCTCTTTCAAATGTTTCTTAACTAGTTTTTTAAAATTGATTTATTAGCATTAACTTAACAATTCTAAATAATTTTAATACATTTCGAAAAAAAAATTAAGAAATATTTTAAATATTATCCAGTGTACAAATGTTTAATAGAATATCTATAAGATTGTTGACAGAAAACAGAAGTAAGTTATTTATAGTATTAGAAGTTTTTTTCAAAAGTAGAATTTTTTCAAAAGCGTCAAGAGATTTATTTTTCCAGGTTTCTTCCAGCCACTTAGATTAAGAACAGCCTAAACATTTTTCATGCATAATATTGTAAAAAAATAAATAAATTACTGAAAGAGTTTTTTTTTAAATCTACGGTACTACTTTTCTTTTTAGGTGCTTTCGTAATTATGTAAATATGTAGCCCCTATATTCATCGTCCAGAACGTTCGTCTGGCCGCCTGCCCGTATATAACCGAGCAAAAACTACCAAACCGAATCATATAAAATTCAAAATATATAACTGTTGCGTAATTTTCCGAGTACTTTCATATTTTATGAAAATGGGATGCATTATTTAATTACAAGGGCAATCAAAATTATTCCGTTACATTGATTTTGAAAAATACAGCTTGTAAAAATTTTAAGTACATTAAAAAGAAAACATTTGCTATTTAACTTATATTAAATTATTTATACAATTGACAGTATTTATTTAACAGAATTTAGGAATGAAGATAAATGCTATAACACATACATGGTGTTTTTATATAATACCTGAAAAAAAATATTCCATCACAAATATTTCATAATTTCTTCTACACTTGCTTCATATTTGATAATTTGTTTTCAAAATTTGTTTTATTCTATAAACGTCGAAGATTTTACATAACAGCTTTAAATAATTTTAACATATTTCTTGCAAAGTAAAAATACATATTACAAATTTTATACAGTAAACATAAATAAGAAAATCATTAGATATAGTACTAAGTTTTATCAAGCACAGCAATTTTTCAAAGACCAAAAGATTTATTTTCTGTTTTCTTCGAGCTATATGTAAACGAATCGTATATTAAAAACTTTCCTTTTTGCATGAAAATAAAATTAGCAAATACTGAAATTTATTTTAAACGAAAGCATTTATCTTATTAAAAAATTAATCATGACGGAAATATATTGAATTTGTAGAAAAAGAAAAAGGTGCTTTGGGCAATGAGAAAATATACGAACTAATAATAAACGAGTTGTTTGAAGATGGAATTATAATAATGCTGGCACTTAAATGGAAAAAAAAATTGTGTTTGAGTCAACAAGGAGTTAAAAGGAGAACAGTTTTCTATTTAAAAAAATGTATGTATTTACAGTGTTTATTTATTAAAATTTACAAGAAGAAATGAAGATTAACTTTATAGTTTAAATGATATTTAAATACAAGTAGCAGAATTAATATGTTTTCCCTCACAAAAGTTTCGTAATGTGTTTAAAAAATTGATTTACTTGCATTATCTTAACAGTTTTCAAATAATTTTAATGTATTTCGAAAAGAAATATTAAGAAATATTACAAATGATATCCAGTGTATAAATGTTTAAAATAATACTTATAAGACTATCGACAGAATACAGAAGTAAGTAATTTATATCACAAAGTACTTTTTTTTCAAAAATAGAAGAGCCAAGAGATTTATTTTCCAGATTTTATCCGGCCACTTAAAATAAGAACGGACTAAACATTTTTCATGCAAAATATTATTAAAAAAAATGAAATAACTGAAACAGTTTTTTTTTTAAATCTACGGTACTGCTATTCTTTTTAGGTGCGTTCGTAATTGTGTAAGTACGTAGCCCCTATATTCGTCGTCCAATCCGTTCGACTGGCTGTCCGTCCGTCTGTCCGCATATAGCAGAGCAAAAACTACTTAACCGAATAATAAAAAATGTAAAATATTTAATTGTTGCATAATTTTGTTGAGCCATTTCAAAGTTTATGAAAATCGGATGCATTGTTTAATTGCAGGGACAATTAAAATTATTCTGTTACATTGATTGAAAAAATCCGTTCCATTGATTTAAAAATATACATCTGGTAAAAAAATGCAACTAAATAAATTAATAAAAAGAAAACATTTGCTATTTAATTGATATTAAAATACACAAAAATTTGCAGTGTTTAATTAATAGAATTTACGAGACAAAATAAAGATAAATGCTGTAACATAAACGGTGATTTTATATAATAACTGAAAAAGAATTTATATTCCATCACATATATTTATTAATTTGTTTTGCACTTTCTCTATTTTTGACAATTTGTTCTCAGAATTGATTTTATTCTATAACCATGGCAGATTTTACCCACTTAGAATAAGAATGGCCTAAACATTTTTCATGTAGAAAATTGTAAAAAAAAAAAAAAAAAAAAAAAAAAAAAAAAAGTTAAATTACTGAAAAAGTTTTTATTTTTTTAAATCTACGGTACTACTTTTCTATTTCAGTGAGTTCGTGATTATGCACATAACGTAGCGCCTATATTCATCGTCCACCCCTTTCGTCCGGCCGTCTGCCCGCATATAACCGAACAAAAACTACCTAATGAAATCATATGAAATTAAAAATATATAAGTGTTGCGTAATTTTGCCGAGTGCTTTCAAATTTTATGATAATCGGATACATTATTTAATTACCAAGACAATCAAAATTATTCCGTTACATTGATTTAAAAATACATAGTATGTAAAAAAATGCAACTATCTAAATTAAAAATAGAACATTTGATATTGAATTGATATTAAAATACTTATACAATCGACAGTGTTTATTTAACAGAATTTACGAGAATAATGAAGATAAGTGCTATAACATAAATGGTGTTTTTATATAGTAACTGAAAAAAAAAAAATTCCACCGCAAATATTTCATAATTTGTTTTACATTTGCTTCATTTTTGATAATTTGTTTTGAAAATTGGTTTTATTCTATAACCGTAGAAGATTTTAATAACTTTAAAATGTTTTATCATAATTCTTCCAAAGCAAAAAGACATTGCAAATTTCATACAGTAAACATAAATAAGCAATTCGCTACATATAGTAAGTTTTATCAAGCACAGCAATTTTTCAAAGACTAAAAGATTTAGTTTCCTGTTTTCTTCGAGCTATATGTAGACTAATCGTATATTAAATATTTTCATTTTTGCATGAAAATAAAATTAGCAAATAGTGAAATTTATTTAAAACGAAAGCATTTATCCTATTAAAAAAGTAATCATGATGGAAGTATATTGAATTTGTAGAAAAAGAAGATATTGCTTTGGGCAGTGAGAAACTATAAGAGCTAATAAGTAATAAACGATTTGTTTGGAGATGGAATTGTAGTAATGCTGGCACGTAAAGGGAAGAAAAATGTGTTTGAATCAAGTAATTTTATAAGAGAACAGTTTTCAATTTAAAGAAATGTATGTATGTACAGTGTTTATATAATAGAATTTAAAAGAAGAAATGAAGTTTAATTTTACAGTTTAAATGATATTTAAATACAAATAGCAGAATAAATATGATTTCCCTCACAAATGTTTCGTAATTTTTTTTTAATTATTTCCTTGCTTTAACTTAACAGTTTTCAAATACTTTTAGTATATTTTGAAAAAAAATCTGAGAAATATTACAAATATTATGCAGTGAACAAATGTTTTATTGAATACCTATATGATTGTTGATAGAAAACAGAACTAAGTAATTTACAATATAAAGTAGGATTTTTCAAAAGTGCCCAGAAATTTATTTTCCAGATTTCTTCTAGCCACTTAGAATACGAATGGCTAAAGATTTTTCATGTACAATATTGTAAAATTGTTAAATTACTGAAAGAGTTTTTTTTTTAAATCTACGGTACTACTTTTCTTTTTTAGGTGCGTTCGTAATTATGAAAAGCTTCTATATTCGTTGTCCAGTCCGTTCATCTGTGTCTCCGTCCGTCTGTTCATATATAACGAAGCAGAAACTACTTAACCGAATCATTAAAATGTAAAATATTTATTTGTTGCATAACTTTGTCGAGCCATTTCAATGTTTATGAAATTTGGATCAATCGTTTAATTACAGGGACAATCAAAATTATTCCGTTACATTGATTTAAAAAGTCCGTTCCATTAATTTAAAAATATACATCTTGTAAAAAAGCCACTAAATAAATTAAAAAGAAAAAATTTGCTTTTTAACTAATATTACAATTTATACAAATTTGTAGTGTTTATTTAACCTCCTGACTGCCGCCGGTTGATTTTTTCACACACTAAGCTGTTGGTTTCACTGCAACATAACCAATATTTAAATTAGTATAACTCCACAAATAAAATCCAGTTCTGAAAAATTAAGTTAGGATTGATGCTATCAAAGATTATACACAGATACTAATAACATATTTTGTATCAGGTTGGAAAAAACATCTTTTTTTTTAAAATATTTTTAATAAATTACAGAGAAAACAACATTACAATATTACCCTTTGGCTGGGCAGTCAGGGGGTTAATAGAATTTACGAGAAAAAAATGAAGATAAGTGCTATAACATAAATGGCGATTTTATATAATAACTTAAAAAGAATGTGAAAATGTATATTCCATCACAAATAATTTGTTTTACACTTGCTCCATTTTTGATAATTTGTTTTTAAAATTGATTTTATTCTATAACCATAGCACATTTTACATAAAAACTTTCAGCAATTTTAGCAGAATTCTTGCAAAGCAAAAATACATACTACAAATTTTATGTAGTAAATAAAAATAAGAAATTCCTTATTATATATAGTAAGTTTAATCAAGCACAGCAATTTTTCAAGGACTAAGAGATTTATTTCATTGTTTTCTTCGAGCTATAGAGACGAATCGTATATTAAAAATTTTCCTTTTTGTATGAAAATAATATTAGCAAATACGGAAATTTATTTAAAACAAAAGCATTTATCTTATTAAAAAAAGTAATCATGGCAGAAATATATTAAATTTGAAGAAAAAGGAAATGTTGTTCGGGACAATGAGAAAATATAAGAAGTAGTAATAAACAAATTGTTGTTTGAAGATGGAATTACAGTAATGCTGGCACGTAAATGGAAGAAAAATGTGTTTGAGTTAAGTGCTTAAAAAAGAGAACAGTTTCCTATTTAAAGAAATGTATGTATTTTCATGTTTATTTAATAGAATTTACAAAAAGAAATGAAGGTTAATTTAAGTTTAAATGGTATTTATAAAGGTATTATTAATATATAGAATAAATTTATTTTCCCTTTCAAATTTTTCGTAAATAGTTTTTTTTAAAATTGTTTTACTAGCATTAACTCATATTTTTGACATAAAACAGAAAGAAGTAATTTATAGTATAAAAAAGTATTTTTTGGCGTTCGTAATTATGTAAATATGTAGCCCCTATATTCATCGTCCAATCCGTTCGTCTGGTCGACGATCTGCCCGCATATAACCGAGCAAAATCTACCTAATCGAAATATATGAAATTTAAAATATATAATTGTTGCATAATTTTGTCGAGTCCTTTCAAATTTTATGACAATCGGATGAATTATTTAACTACAGGGACAATCAAAATTATTCTGTTACATTGATTTAAAAATATACATCATGTAAAAAAAAAAAAAAAAAAAAAAAAAAAAAAAAAAAAAACTAAGTAAATTAAAAAGAAAACATTTGTTATTGAAATGGTATTAAAATATTTATACAATTGACAGCTTTTATTTAACAGAATTTACAAAAAAATGAAGATAAATGATATATTTTTATGTAATATCTGAAAAAAATATATTCCATAACAATTATTTTATAATTTGTTCTACGCTTGCTACATTTATGATAGTGTGTTTTCAAATTTGGTTTTATTCTATAACCGTAGAAGATTTTAAGAACATTAAATTATTTTAACACAATTCTTCAAAAGCAGAAAGACATATTGCTAGTTTTATACAATAAACATAAATAAGACTTTCGCTACATATACCAAGTTTAATCAAGCACAGCAATTTTTCAAAGACTAAAAGATTTTTTTTTCTGTTTCCTTCGAGCTATATAGACGATTTGTATATTGAAAACTTTCCCTTTTGCATGAAAATAAAATTAGTAAATACTACATTTATTTAAAATGAAAGCATTTATTTTATTAAAAAAGTAATCATGACGAAAATACATTGAATCTGTAAAAAAAAAAAAAAAAAAAAAAAAAAAGAAAATGTTGATCCGGGCAATGAGAAAATATAAGAACTAATAATAAACGAGTTGTTTGAAGATGGATTTATAGTAATGCTGACACGTAAATGGAAGAAAATTGCGTTTGAGTTATGTAATTTACAAAGAGAAAGTTTTCTGTTTAAAGGAATATATGTTTTTACAGTGCTTATTTAATAAAATTTACAAGAAGAAGTGAAGATTAATTTTACATTTTAAATGATATATAAATACATGTAACAGAATAAATATTTTTCCCTCACAAATGTTTCGTAATTTGTTTAAAAAAATTGATTTCCTTGCATTAACTTATCAGTTTTCAAATAATTTTAATACCCTTCTATAGTAAAAAAAACTAGCCTTAAAAGGAATGACTCCTAGAATGATGCTGATGTGTAAGATTTCCGGAAATAACGAATCCGGGCGGACCACTCCTTCCATGAGTCGAATAGACCAATCAGGAAAGGGATCCGTCTATGCATCGCCGTAAGGGGTACCATAAAGAGGGAAAGGATACAATCGCCAAGTTTATCGCCAACTTGGCGATATATCGCCAAATTTGGCGACCAAAATTAGTCGCCGAAAGTGACGCCAACTTGGCGATAACTGTAATATTTCGCCAGATTTTTAATTTCTTTACAACACCAGT
Organism: Maratus speculifer; assembly: GCA_964019185.1. NCBI lineage: Eukaryota > Metazoa > Arthropoda > Arachnida > Araneae > Salticidae > Maratus > Maratus speculifer. The sequence goes on from CAXHSM010000670.1 coordinate 12,892, forward strand.
CAGTGACACGATTTATAAGGTCTGCAACTGCTTATTCATATTATGAATGTCTTCTGTGTCACCCCCACACTCTGCTCCCCCCAGGGGGGACACATTTTTAATTTCTTTACAACACCAGTCGTGTGCACATCATTTGAAAGATCTGCAACTGCTTTTTCATATTATGGATGTCTTGTGTGTCACCCCCCCTCTGCCTCCCAGGGGGAGCACATTTTTAATTTTTTTACAACACCAGTTGTGTGACACCTCATTTGAAAGGTCTGAAACTGCTTATTCATACCATGGGGTATTGGCGAACACAGCAAGCAGGGGTAGCCTACAACTTGGAATCGCGAAGCGATTACGCGGGGGGGTTGGCGAGCGTAGCGAGCAGGGGGGCGGAGCCGCCCTAGTATTTCGAAAAAAATTGTAAGAAATATTACAAATGTTATCCATTGAACAAATGTTTTATTGAATAACTATAAGATTGTTGACAGGAAACAGAAGTAAGTAATTTATAATATAAAGTATTTTTTTTCAAAAGTAGAGTTTTTCAAAAGCGCCAAGAAATTTATTTTCCAGGTTTCTTGTATCCCCTTAGAATAGGAATGCCTAAATATATATTTTTTAAGTCAACGGTACTACTTTTTTTTTAGGTGCTTTCGTAATTATGTAAATAGGTAGCCCCTATATTCGTTGTCTACTCCGTTCGTCTGGCCGCATATAACAGAGCAAAAAGCACCTAACCGAATGATTGAAAGTTGAAAAGATATAATTGTTGCATAATTTTGTCCAGTCATTACAAATTTTATGAAAATAGGATGAATTGTTTAGTTACAAGGACAATAAAAATTATTTCGTTACATTGATCTTAAAAATCCATTCCATAGATTTAATAAAAATATACATCTTGTAAAAAAATGTCACTAAATAAATAAAAAAGAAAACATTTGCTATTTAATTGATATTACAATTTATAAAAATTTGCAGTGTTTATTTAATAGAATTTACGAGAAAAAAATGAAGATAAATACTATAATATAAATGGTGATTTTATGTAATAACTGAAAAAGAATGTAATTCCATCCCAAATATTTAAGAATTTATTTTACACTTGCTCCATTTTCGATAATTTGTTTTCAAAATTGATTTTATTCTATAAGCATAGCAGATTTTACATAAAAACTTTAAGCAATTTTAGAAGATTTCTTGTAAAGTAAAAAGACATATTTAAAATTTTATACAGTAAACATAAGTATGGAATTTGTTTCATATAGTATGTTTTATCAAGCATAGTAATTTTTCAAGGACTAAGAGATTTATTTCCCTGTTCTCTTCGAGCTATATAGACGATTCGTAAATTAAAAACTTTCCTTTTTGCATGAAAATAAAATTAGTAAATGTTGAAATTTATTTAAAACGAAAGCATATATCCCATTAAAAAAAAATAATAATGGCGGAAATATATTGAATTTCCAGAAAAAGAAAATGTTACTCCGAGCAATGAGAAAATATAAGAACTAATCATAAACGAGTTGTTTGAAGATGGAATTATAGTAATGCTGGCACGTAAATGGAAAAATAAACTGATTTAGATAGAAAACCAACGATTATAAATGCACAAATAAAGTATGAGAAGGTAGCAAATAGCTATTACGTTTAGCTATTTATCCAATAGCTATTTGCTACCTTCTCATACTTTATTTGTGCATTTATAATCGTTAGTTTTCTATCTTTAAACATTTGTGCACAAAGGCTTTATTTGCTATTTTAAACTGATTTAGAACAATAATTTTTTAGTAAAATTTAACATTTTCAGAATAATATTTAAGTATATTTTTATTAATTTAAGAAAGTATATTATCAGCTTCTGTGTCTATTATTTGTTTCAATACTGTGTTAATTTTCATTTAAAAACTAATGGTTCTTTTCAGCATACAAAATGAGCCTAATATGAATAAAAACAAATGGCGAAGATCCAACGTCCAATAGAATGGACATGACCAATATATATATATATTTAAATATATATTAGATAACTTAAACAGCGGTGTCATTTCATTGATACAACATTTACAATTAAATGTATGTAGCATTAATATTAAAATTGTTATAAAATGCATATAAAATCAGCGTTTAAACTGTCTGCTTACCTTCATCAGTCTTTCTCTAGCCTTCTACGACTTCCGAATTATTAAAACACATACTTAGGTGCATTTTTTTATTATATCGGCCTACGGGTAGTAGCACTAGACTATTTTGTGTAATTGACAACAAGTATTTACAAGTTCCAATTAAAAGTAAGTATTTTATATGACAAATAAAAATGTCAAATTCAAAATAGATTTCAAAATATATTTTATTCAGATTTTTTATAGCAGATTTTTCATAACAGCTTTAAATAATTTTAACAAATTTCTTGCAAAGCAAAAGACATATTATAAATTTTATATAGTAAACATAAGTAAGAAATTCGTTACATATAATAAATTTTATCAAGCACAGTAATTTTTCAAGGACTAAGAGATTTATTTTCCTGTTTTCTTCGAGCTATATAGACTATTCGTACATTAAAAACTTTCCATTTTGCATGAAAATAAAATTAGTAAATACTGAAATTTATTCAAAAATGTTACATATATTTTCCCTTTCAAATGTTTCGTAACTAGTTTATTAAAATTGATTTACTAGCATTAAATAAACAATTTCAAATAATTCTAATATATTTCGAAAAAAATAGTAAGATTTTAAATGTTATCCAGTGTACAAATGTTTAATAGAATACCTATAAAATTGTTGACAGAAAACAGAAGTAAGTAATTTATAGTATAAAGTAGATTTTTTTTCAAAAATAGAATTTTTTCAAAAGCGTCAAGAGCTTTATTTTCCAGGTTTCTTCCAGCCACTTAATATAAGCACAGCCTAAACATTTTTCATGCATAATATTGTAAAAAAAAAAAATAAATTACTGAAAGAGTTTTTTTTAGCTACGGTACTACTTTTCTTTTTAGGTGCTTTCGTAATTATGCAAATACGTAGCCCGTATATTCACCGTCCAGTCTGTTCGTCTGGCCATCCGTCCGTCTGTCCGCATATAACAGAGCAAAAAACTACCTAATCGAATCATATGAAATTTAAAATATATAAATATTGCATGATTTTGCCAAGTCCTTTCAAATTTTATGAAAATTGGATACATTACTTAGTTACAGGGAAAATCAAAATTATTCCGTTACATTGATTTAAAAATATACAGATTGTAAAAAAAAAAAAAAAAAAAAAAAAAAAAGCAATTAAGTAAATTAAAAAGAAAACATTTGTTATTTAACTGATATTAAAATAAATGGACAGTGTTTATTTATCAGATTTTACGCGTAAGATGAAGAAAAATACTATAACATAAATTTTATACAGTAAACATAAATAAGAATTTCGCTACATATACTAAGTTTTATCAAGCACGGCAATTTTTCAAGTACTAAAAGATTCATTTTCTTGTTTTCTTCGAACTATATGTAGACGAGTCGTATATTAAATACTTTACTTTTTGTATGAAAATAAAATTAGTAAATACTGGAATTTATTTAAAACGAAAATATTTATCTTATTAAAAAAGTAACCATGAAGGAAATATATTGAATTTGTAGAAAAAGAAAAAGGTGCTTTGGGCAATGAGAAAATATAAGAACTAGTAATAAACGAGTTGTTTGAAGATGGAATTATAGTAATGCTAGCACGTAAATGGAAGAAAAATGTGTTTGAGTTAAGTAATTAAAAAAGAGAAAAAATTTCCGTGTAACGAAATATACGTATTTACAGTATTTATTTAATAGAATTTGCAAGAAGAAATGAAGATTAATTTTACGGTTTAGACGATGCTTAAAATATAAGTAATAGAATAAATACGTTTTCCTTCAAATATTTCATAATTTGTTTAAAAAAAATTGATTTCCTTGCATTATCTTAACAGTTCTCAAATAACTTTAATATATTTCGAAGAACATTGTAAGAAATATTTTAAATGTTATCCAGTGTACAAATTTCAAGTAGAATGTCTATGATATTGTTGACAGAAAATAGAAAAAAATAATTTATATTATAGAAAAGTTTTCGTTTTTTTTTTTTTTTTTTTTTTTTTTTTTTTTTTTTTTCAAAAAAGGCATTTTTTTAAAAGCGCAAGAGATTTATTTTCCAGGTTTCTTCCAGCCATTTGGAATAAGAACAGCCTAAACATTTTTCATGTATAATACTGTAAAAAAAATAAATCCGTGAAAGAGTTTTTTTTAATCTACGATACTACCTTTCTTTTTAAATGCGTTCGTAACTATGTAAATACGTAGCCCTATATTATTCGTCCAGTCCGTTCGTCAGTCCGTCCGTCCGCATACAATAAAGCAAAAACTACCAAACAGAATTATATGAACTTTAAAGTATATAATTGTTGCGTAATTTTGCGAAGTCCTTCAAATTTTATGAAAATCGGGTCCATTGTTTAATTACAAGGACAATCAAAATTATTCCATAACATTGATTTAAAAATATACAGAAAAAATAAATAAAAGCAACTAAGTAAATTAAAAATAAAACATTTGCTAATTAACTGATATTAAAATATTTATACAATTGACAGTGTTTAGATACAGAATTTACGAGAAAAATGAAGATAAATGCTGTAACATAAATGGTGTTTTTATATAATAACTGAAAAAAATATATTCCATTACAAATATTTCATAATTTGTTATACACTTGCTTCATTTTTGATAATTTGTTTTCAAAATAGGTTTTATTCTATAACCGTAGAAGATTTTAAAAACTTTGAACTATTTTAACATAATTCTTCTAAAGCAAAAAGATGTATTGAAAATTTTATACAGTGAACATAAATAAGAATTTCGCTACATATACTAAGTTTAATCAAGCACAGCATTTTTTCAAATGCTAAAATATTTATTTTACTGTTTTCTTCGAGCCATTTATAGACGAGTCGTGTATTAAAAACTTTCCTTTTTGCATGAAAATAAAATTAGCAAATACTGAAATTTATTTCAAACGAAAGCATTTATCTTATCAAAAAAGTAATCATGATGGAAATATATTGAATTTGTAAAAAAAAGAAAATGTTGCTTTGGGAATGAGAAACTATAAGAGCTAATAATAAACGATTTGTTTGGAGATGGAATTATAGTAATACTGGCATGTAAATGGAAGAAAATTATGTTTGAGTTATCTAATTTACAAAGAGAATAGTTTTCTATATAAAGGAATATATGTATTTACAGTGTTTATTTAATAGAATTTACAAGAAGAAATGAAGATTAATTTTAAAGTTTAAATGGTACTTAAAATGTAAGTATTAGAATAAATATTTTTTCCTTCAAATGTTTCGTAACTTGTTTTTAAAAATTGATTTACTTGCATTAACATTACAGTTTGAAATAATTTAATACATTTCGAGTAAAAATTGTAAGAAATATTACAAATGTTATTCAGTGTATAAATGTTCAATAAAATACCTGTAAGATTGTTAACAGAAAACAGTAGTAAGTATTTTAAAATATAAAGTAGGTTTTTTCTCAAAAGCAGATTTTTTTTAAATCGCCAAGAGATTTGTTTTCCAGTTTTTTCCCCAGCCACTTAGAAGAAGAATAGCTTAGAAATTTTTCATATATAATATTGTTAAAAAAATACATTTACTGTCTTTTTTTAAATCTATAATACCACTTTTCATTTCATTTTCTTCTTTTAAAAGAATAAAAGTAGTTTTCCATAATTGCAGATAATCGCTTATCCTGTTTAAAACATTTTGTGGCTTCCATAGAAGAATGGATATTTGAAACACTTTCTAACTTACAAGTTGTGACGGATAAAAAAGGTGACAGATCTTAGAAATATTACAGCATTATATATTTTCAAAAAAGAATTTTATTGTTTTTGTTCTTCTTTTTATCTTACTTCCTACTGGATGTAATGCATTTCTGATATAATCCTTACAAATGTTGGAATTTTCTGGAATAGCTCTCCTTTATTTCTGCTTTGGTTTTTCTGGGAACAACAGCTTGCATGCATGGAGGTTTGCAAATCTGCAGTCTTTAAATGCCGATTTTAGTCTAGGAATCAGGAAATAGTTTGGTGGTAAAGGATCAGGGGAGTAGGGAGGATGGAAGCAACTCAGTAATCTGATGCAGGGTAAGATATCGTTTCGAAAACAGCTAGCCACATGAAGCGCTGTACTATCTTGCAAAAGATGCACGATCCCACCGCAGAGAATTGTGGAGACATGCGAGTAACCTGCGCCAACCCCCTTTGAAACATAATTTCATATTTACTCTCATCTTTATGACGCAATGTTTGTTACGTTGTTACGTTACAATAATTGTTACGTTGCCGCTATCGTAAGAACATACACATACTGAGAAATTTGCAGCTATTGCTTACACAAATATTAGCAGCATGTTAACCACAATGTTTTTTTCATAACGTGCTTCTATAAAATAACATCTGTAAAAGCACCTTTTTTTTTCAAATTCTTACACAAAGCGGTTTGGAAGCTTGAAAAATTTTCTTTAAAAATTTTCTTTAAATCTTTATTACTTGTAGCTTATCTTTTTAACAAAAAAAAAAAAAAAAATACTTGCTGAAAATTTTTTAGTAACTATTAAAGCGTAATCTGTATTTTTATACCTCGCTGCTATTGGGAGCAGTATTAATGAAATACAATGCTAGCAAATATAGACAGTTACTGAACAAGAAATATTGGAATACAGTGTGATATATATTTAATCAACTGTGATATCAGATCTTTAGATGTACCCGAATTTTAAGGTTAGGGATATACAGAACAACAGGATTACAAAACATTATCTATGACTGAAACTAATTTTGTAATAATCTAAGTTAACACAACATATGGAAAAAGGAGAATTTCTTAAAAAAAGTTGCGAATTAAGATGATTATCCTTTAACCCCTTGAGGGGCGGTGGTTTCATAGATATACCACTTAATTTTAATTCCCAAACGCCACATTGGCACCGAATTTTGTTAAAGAAAATTACCGTTTTTTGAATGCGTGAAGTATAGTGTTTTCTTATTTTCAAATAAAGTAGTTTTCAAATTCCGGTGTCAGTCATTAATTTCAATACTTCAGCAATGAATTTGACCTGCCCCGCAAAGGGTTAAGGCCGAAATCTCACAATCATGCATTCTCCAATTTATTTTTTGCCCTTGGCACGAGCGAGACGTATACGTTCCACAAAAATTCTTAAAAATTCCTGTTTATTCTCACCAGTAAAATTTTACTGTAAAATTTTGCTTATTTAATCGGAACATTTTCTCAGTTTAATAAGGCACAAATTTCTGTTTTTCTTTAAACCGGTGACAAAACATTAAAAATTTCATAAAAGACTCGCGAAGGGGTTAACAAAATACAAAAAAGGTGGACTAATAAGTAGTGGTTGAAGATATAGAAAAGAAATTACCTTGTTTTAAAAAAGATGCCTCTTTCGTTTGGAAATTTTCCACCATCGGTCTTATAGGAATGGAGATTAAAATGTCTTTATTATTAAAGACTAAAGCATTTAAACAATCGCATAAACAGTGAAATAAAAGTGTAGAGTTATTCAAGTTGAAGCAGATAGAAACATTCAGTAATGAAACTAGATCTAACGTTTCAGCGATATAGGCTTAGAAGAGAAGTACAACCAGTTTTCAAGAACATTGCAATGTTGGTATATGTAAAAAAATCTTTACAAAAAAAAAAATAAAAAAAAATAAAAAAAAATAATAATAAAAATAAAATAATAATAATAAAAAAATCTTAGATAATTTTCGCAAAGATTTTTTTAACCGTATATACTCCTGTATAAGTCAAGAAACTTTCACAATTTTCGGTGAGCAAATTGATGTAGAGGGGAGGGGGTGAATTATTAGACGTGTTTAAAAAAAATTGAAAAACCTTCGAATATTGCAATATTCTGTTTTTTTTATGTATATGTACAGTAAAATAATACATAAAATATACAAATAATAGCAACTTATCATTGATTTTTTTCAATTGTTTGTTTTTGTTTACTTACTTTTTTGAACTGGAAAGTGACATCTTTCGTTTGATTTTGTGCAAAATTGAAATAAAAAGTCTAGTAGTCGAATTATACACAAGTTTTTGATTTTTTGCAGAATTATCAATCGAAAGTTAGAGTATCAATTTATATACGAGCCGACTTATACACGAGTATATGCTGTATGTGTTATTTAAAGAAATATGTTCTGATATTTCGTAAAAGAAATTAATCCTGATAGAATGATACTTCTTGCACATTCACATAGTGCAATTAAGAATAAAGATCTATTGACATACCCTCAAAATAGTGAAACTGCAACTATAACCTGTTTCGCAGTGGCTCATCACATCCGGGTAAACTTTCACTTTTCAAACTAATCATTAGTTTTAACATGATGTAATTCAAATAGAATATTTCTCCTTATTTAAACGCCTTATTAATTCAGAATTTCAATCATAATTAAGGTCAAAAACAGATTTTTGCTGATGGAAGTTTACTTGCGGCAGTCAGGCCCTGTGTATCTATCATATTAAGACAACCTGAAAAGCCTATTGCGTGTGTCAGTAAAAGAGGTTATAATATCAACCTAACTTCCACCAGTAAAACAGACATAAATTTTTAGCACATTTGATAGATAAATTTTGCTTGAACAATCCCCTAAAATAAGGCAAAACTTTCAATTTAAATTTTACTGCTGGAAATTTGCGTTGGCTCGAGTCAAAAACGGTTGGTTTGATGTAAACCAGCCACCATCTTGAGAATTAAGTTGTGATAGTTACTTCGCGTGCAACTGGAAGACTTTGACAATAAATCTCTCTACTTTATTAGAAGCTCCATTATGTACATACCGGGTGTCCAGTAAATGACTGACCCATTTTGAATGTAAATAACAAAAAAACTGTTTGAGATAAAAATGCGCGGCTTGCTGTATTGTTATTAGAATATAAATAAATTTTAAAATATGCACTTTGTTAATGTAATATTATAATAGTTAAAATAATATATCAGTCTCAAGACTGAGGAGGGGAAATATAATACAGGTGGTTCAATCACAAATATTATTTTAAATCACTTTCCAACCAACGTACCCTATTTCTGAAGCTGATTCGAGAGTCGATTCAACATATAGATTCAGATTCGACAACATGTAGATTCAGATTCAGCCGAAAATCTCATATTTATGAAAATTAGAGTCATGTCTGTATTCAAACAGCCTGTTACCGCCAGCGCGATATTTTTTTTTCCGAAATTTGAACTATATTAACAAAGTACATGTTTAAAAATTTACTGATTTTCTAATAACAATACCGCAAACCGCGCATTATTATCTCAAACCGTTTATTTGTTATTTAAGTTCAAAATGGGTCAGTTATTTACTGGACACCCGGTAGGTGCGCGTATGTGTATAGATGTGTATTTGGTTTTATTATTATTATAACTTAATATTTATCTTTCTCTGTCTCTGTTTTATCTGTCTCTGTTAATTTATGCATTCTAAAGATATGTAGGAATCTACCGAAAATGAGACGCAAATAAAAAAAAATATTAATGCATTTCTGTTGTGTATTTTTAAAATTACTTTAATGTACGTTTATGTGCATGTTTCTCAGTTTTTATAATACATATATTCCGAATTCCAACATGCTATAATAACTTTATTTTACACTTTACTAAACAAATAATTAATTTAACACGATGTAAAAATAAGTGTTCAATATGAGTTGTTTACGTATCCGTCCATATTGTAACCCTGTAAACTAAATGTATAAGTTTACAATTTACTATATATGAATTTCCAGAAAACGCTCACGAAATTATACTTATTATATCACTAAAAATTAATTGTTTAAATTATTTTGAAGCCGAAATGCAATTACATTATGTCTTATAAAACTTTTAATAAATTTGTCGCATTTAGATAATTTCCAAAAGTGTTTACAAATCGGAAATTTTACAGAAAAACATAAAAAATAACAAAAATTCCGAGTTAGGCATCAAAATTAATTCGTTTCAGTTAATTTTCCTCTTTCAAATTAATTTAAAATAAGTTTTCATTTGAAAACGTAGTATGCAAGAAGAGTTAAATTTCAAATAAAAATAAAAATTTACCAAGCGAATGGCACTGCGATAATATATGATACCATTCGCTAAGCTGTGCATTAGGGTGGAGTGAAAAAGACCAAAAAAATTTTTTTTCGGAATTTTTTCTTTGGATAGGTCTAAAAAGTTGCCTTTAGGCACAGTGAATATAAGGTTAAAATTTCATTTCGTTTGGAATTCATCTTTAGTCCCCTACCAGCTCTTAAAGATTATGCTCTTTATATGTGAAAATCCAGATTTCACTATGTAGTGTAAATGACCAAATAAAATTTTTTTTGGAATTTTTTCTTTGGATAGGTCTAAAATGTTGCTTTTTTGCACACTGAATATATTGTTAAAATTTCATTTCATTTTGAATTCATTTTAGTTCCCTTCCAGCTCCTAAAGATTATGCCATTTTTATGTGAAAATCAAGATTTCACAATGTAGTGTAAATTAATCAACTTTTTTTCAAAACTAAATTTCTGATTTAGTAAAATAACCCTCAAAAATGAATTCTTAAAGTATTACTCATGAACTATCTAAGTATAGTTGCGTTTTAACTCTTTGAATCGCGAATAAAACCCCAAAATGTGAATCGTATTGTCGCAGAGAAGAGAAAACACAATAATTAGACATGCTTTCACTTTTATTTTCGAATGCACATGAAAGATAGTTCTCTAAAAGTTTTCTGAATATATAGCAATTAAATGAAAATAATATATACGATGTATGGCAAAACGATCTTTCATTTCATTCTAATTTATATTGGTCTTTGTTATCAAAATTAGGTATGACTTTTCGTGATTTGCTTTTGCTCATATATATTCAGCTCTTGCTTCTTCTACTACAGCAACTAATGGTGCTTCAACAACTAAGTTTACGCATCTTTCGAATATTTGAATCTAACAGGGAAATTTTTTAATTGAAAAGATGGGACTTTTGATTTTTTTCTGAGAATTTCCAGTTTCTCTCTTGGTACTCTTTTAAGAATGCGAAGTGATTTCACATTCTTGCCAGTTAATAATGTTTATATAGTTTGTAACACTGAATTTCAATATTGGAATATGAAACTGTCTTATTGTAGAACATATAATATCCTTCATCTTCATTATTCTTCGGAATCCAAATTCTCCAACATGATTTTTTTACCAGTTATCGTTCCTGTAAATTTTCATCTCAATGACAGAAGTATACGTTTTGTTGAATAACGGGATTGGGAATTTTCTTTAAATATTCCCTCAAAAAACAAAACAACTTAATAGTTTATAAATAAAAAACATTTTGAGCTCTATTGTTGCAAGAAGAATTTTTCTTGAAGTGAAACAACATACACAAATGTACTTTCATTACAATTTCAGCCATAATCTTCAAATTTTGGGAAGAATTCTGACTTCCAATCTGCAAACCAAGTAATCAATTGGCAGTTATCAATCATTTAGCGTGCGACATTCTTGCTGGATTACGATTTACCAGATTTGAGGAACATTAACCAGATGCAAATGTTCGAAACATGTCATACAGATAATTTTGGTCTACACTTAATTCTCCAGAGTTCATTTTTGTGTGATAGGAGCAGATTTTTTTTTATTTCCATAACTGTCTCTTGTTCACATTGATCCAACGACTTTCCAATTTGAACAGGAAAAGCTCGTGAGCCTTTATTTTGTTTATCAAGCTCACTGACTTGATAAACAATCGGTAGCGACAATTCGTTTGCAGGGATATGACATATTAACCACTAAAACGGACGACTAAATCTTAGTTTCAAAAATCTAATAGCATGATTTTTTATCTTACTTTTTGCAGTTGTTCCGTCACAACCTGTTGCCATAAATTTATCAAGGTTTAAATGTTTTTCAGTGCAATATTCTAATACTTTCTGCAATGATCTTTTCTGGTCCAAAAGATGGTGTAATGTATCCCAAATACAATTCATTTAACTGTTAAAATCAGAGATTATGTTTGCAACTTATAGTTCTTCCATTCCA